>JAUZSX010290328.1:0-14276 GCA_034780655.1 Idiosepius hallami
TTAATTATAATTAATTATAAAATTAATTATAATTAATTATAAAATTAATTATAATTAATTATAAAAGTCACATCGGGCTCAATTAATAATAACTATATTTAGCAAATTGACAGCATATTAAAAACCCGAAGCGACTTTTGGCCCACCCTGTATAAGTGAACTTTCTTTGTCATAAACGTATTTCCATCAGATTCTGTTTCCTGGAGGAATTGATATTTGGTAAAAACGCACAATGTATAGAAAATGGAAACAATTATTTGGATTTGGCTTTCTATTTGAAATAATCACTCGTTAATAAAAGAAAAAATAAAGTATATTTTTCTATCATTGATCACGGGAACAGAGATAGGTTTTCGGATGATTATTTTGTAATTTTTTTTTCTGTCGAAACAAATTGAAAATAGAAAACCCGAAATAACGATGCATTGATGAGAGAATTATTACTGTCTGGTATTAGTTGGCTTCTAATAGGTTTCGCGAACGGGACGCCATCTTGGTTACTTAAGTTATAATTGAACGAATAGATAAATCATACATCTTTTTTTTATTCATTCTTTTCCTATTTATTTGTTTATTGGGATATTTTTTACAGCAAGATATTATAATTATCAGCCGTTTTTTAGATTAGCATTTAAACTATTTACTTTTAGAATCATCTATTTGAAAAACTGTTTAAATCAAAACATTATATTGTAGGATCTTTTATACAGAACACCATAAGATTCTTAGTTTTTTTTGTTATTAAATATGAAATACTTAACTAGTTGTACGTTTTTCCCCGTTTTAAAATAATATTTAAATTCAGATATTTAAAATTATTCTAAATATCTAAATATATTTATATTTAAAAGAAAAAAAATGGCTAGTATTCCACCTCAACCTAGCAAAAACCAACGTGTTGCACTTATTGTGGAGTTCTTATAAAGTCTCTTGAATGACGCCACTTACGTTTGAATAAGTATAAGCTCGACACAAACTACGCATATTAAGTTGTTGATCCCTAGACGTCAAAATCGATGGTAGACTCCTTCATATAAGTGTTGGAGGGTCGTGATATAAGGAATAGACTAGGGTATAGGGAATAGAATCTGATTCTATTTGTCTTTCAATTCAATTTTATTTCTATAGAATATTTATAAATAAAAATCTTTTTCCATATTTTTGAAATAAAAACATTTTTACCAATAAGTTGGGGTTTTTTTGTGGATTTTTTTTCAATACATATCGTTTATTTTTATATTTTAAACAAATTCTTTGTTTATCTTCTTCCGTTGGTTTAAGTGAATTAAAATAAAATAATTGTCGACGCGGAGTGAAGTTGAATTTGTTAGATTTGAATAAATCCTGATAATTTATTCTATTTTTCCATGGAAAATGTCTATAAAAATGATAATGCAATTTTCTTTAATTTTTATAAAAACATTTTAAATATGAAAACTTTTGTAGTCGAGAAGTTGGAAGGAATTTTTTATTCGTAAGATTTTAAACAGAATTAATAATGCATTGGATTGAACTTGACTCCTGTAAAATTGGCTGAAGTTTGCTGACAAAAAAATAGATTCTGTAAGAGATACAGTTACTGACCATCTATCAAAAATCCAGAGAAGTAGTCTAAAAATAATACCATTCTACCTATCTAGGCAATAATATTGGCCCTTTCCTCAGGGCCGTGTTTAGAGCCCACCGCAGAGACCCTGCAATTGTGTGGGGGGGAGTTTCAAGCTCCCTCGGGGCCACAAGGCTCCTTGGCTTCACAGATCTTTTGTAATGCAAAAAATTAACTAAATGATTAATTTTTAGGATTCATTTGAAAATCATTATCACACTTGAAATATACATCTACAATTTTTATTTTACTATCATTTATAATGTTTTATTTTACTATTTTATACTAAAATTTACTTTTATTATTAACTATAATTATCTTAAAATTTAACTTAAAAACTCATTTGTTATAAAATTTCTGATTTTTTTTATTTTGCTTTTTACTATTATTTTTTATTATCTATTTTTACCCCCTCAAAGTGCTACCACCTAAAAAATGACACTGTTAGTGATTATTCTTTACTAAATAATTAGCAAAAGTTTCATTTTGATTGGATTATTACAAGATTTTTGACAGATATTTAAAGACAGACACTGTTAAGAAAACGTTTAAGGTTCATAAAATCAAGAACTTCTGCCGGGCTGGGCAGATTGCTAAAATGATGGGTTAAAAATAAGATTTTTATTTTATCCTAAATTTATAGAAATAATTCCTTTCTTACTTTAAAATTCCAAAAAAAAGAAATTAAGTGATTAAAATCTGTTAAAAAATAACTAAATTTTCTTCATAGTTTTCACATGTATCACATATAGTACTCTTTTCGCTGAAATATCTTTTTATTCTAATTTAAATTTAATAAATAATTTCTTGCTCTAATAAGTAGAATTGATAAAAATGTATTAGGAAAAATTGTTTCTGTCGTTTTTTTCTGCTAATACTTAAATTATTTTTAAGAAAAAATTTAGTTATTTCCCTTGTTCCAACTCTCTCATGATGAAGTGTAGCAAAATCTACATCGGTGGACAACATGGCCGATCTGGTCGACCAATTGAGTAATTTTCGACAGAATTTTGAGAGTTTTGTTGCTAATTATGCTTCCAATTCTAAGAGCCAGGGAATCATTTGCAAGGATACAGCTACACGTATCCTTAGAATCCTACGTAGCCCTCTTAATATCTCACTGCCTCAACTGAAATACTACGTAAAACAGAAAAACATTCACCTGCGTGATTTTCCGGATCTTCAATTGCAAGGGGTTTTGTGTCTCCCTAACGACAACAACTTGAATAATAGAAAAACATCAAATCAAAGGGTACGAAAACAATGTTATTATTATTATCATTATTATTATTATTATTTTTTTTCTTTTTAATAATTTAATCAGGTTTTGAAATATGTGTGTAAAGGATAAATGAACATCGGCACGGCACGTTTATATTGAAGTTTTGAAATGGAGGCTTCGTTTTATTTTGATTTCAGTTAAAAACAAATAAATGTACTTTTTACTGTAGTGTACTACTACTACTACTACTACTACCCTCCTATCACATAATTGTTAAATATTTTTTTCAGTTCGTTTAATATTAATTATAAAAGAAAACGAATTCAATTTGCTGGTTTTAATCTGCATTAACAAAACAAACCGCTTTTTCTTTTCGGTTCCACCCCCATTAATCCTTTCGACTCTAAAGGGTCGATATATCGGCCTTAGTAAACAAAGGCAAAAAGAGACACACGGACATTTCGACCCTAATATGTGTTCTTTAATAGAACGGCTCTGAATGACTACTTGGTAATATTTCTAAGTCAGGGTCCAAAGATGGAGGTCGAAATATTGTTGTTGTGTGTCTTCTTTTGCCTTAAGTCACCAGGGCCGATATATCGGTTCTTTTGGGTTTAAAGGGTTAATCACCCATAAAATTAAATTATCGTCTCTTCTTAAAATTATTTCATTAAATCTTAAAACTAATAAAACTCATTATCTTTATAAGAGGAAATTATGTTAGATTAATCTAGTTAGGCTCATACATAGGACCTTGCAGCGACGGTGGAGCTCGGGCTCTTAAATCGTATTATGTGAGTTCAAATCCCAGTCAAAACCATTACATTCACCTTTAACTGTCTTGGGCAGATGGGGCTCGTTAACTCAGGAGAGCAGCTCATCTATGTGAAGGGTAAAACCAAATCTAAAAAACCCCGGGTAAGAGTATGTAAAAATGCTCTTGTGCCAAACTTGGGTTGGTACTCGCCAAGTAAATATAATACTCACCATTGGTATTTGATCCTAGAATTTGAACAAAGCAAAATACAGTAAAGAAATTACTTAAACAAATACCACATAGCTTTTAAAAATTATTATCTTAATCATTAATCAACAAAATTGTAATATTTAAATACCTATCCAGTCATGGTGTTAATTAATAAAACCTAGTTATAACCAATATATTAAAAATTTGTTTTGTCTGAATATACACCTGATAATTATTCAAAATCAATAATAAAAAACAATCAGCTTTTAGAAAAAAGTGTCGGTACAATTAAGAATAAAAGCAAAAAAAATTGCCATTAAGAACGTTTAACTGTGTGATGGGCCAGTTGTTAGAGCATTTGCTTGTTCTGCAATTTCAAATCCTGCCTAGGCTTTGGAATGTAAACAATATTGTGTCTCACTGATTGGATCTTATTAAATCATCACATTCGGAGTTAATGGGTGTAATTGCCAGGTGAATTGAGATAGAATGACCCAAAGAAATTCATCATAAATTTGGCTAAAAAGTGATAATAAAATAATTTCAAATGTATAAAAATATGGAAATCTTACTAAACAAAGTTCAATATACATCACAAATAATATCTCCAATTACAGCAAATTTCATAACATTATCTCAAATACATATGGAGCTATGTCACATTATAATAGTACTTTATTTTCAACCATGGCGGCCATTTTGTTTTTGCTCTAAAAAGTTAATAAAAGCCTAATTGAATGGGCATCCACGTGAAAAACCTTCAGTATGGACCCCTCTAACAGCCTGACATGAATGCTTGCTCCTAACATTCCGTACCCCCTAAAGTGAATTTTCAAGATTTTGCCTCCTGACTAACAGTTTTCAGGCATTGTGTTAAAAGTTATAAAGGATCTTGCTTTTAATCATAACATTCTAATTTGATCAAAATACATATTTATTTTTGGCCTTACAAAAAATCTTTTTGATTTGCAGGGGTAACACTGAGCTATTCAGTTACTGTATTTTCTGGACTATAAGCTGCTACTTTTTTCATAGGTTTTGAACCATGCGGCTAATAAAAAGAAGCGGATATTCTGTGGATTTTTTCCACCGCTAAATATCGTTTATTTTCTCTTGGTTCTGTTTCGGTTTAATTAAAGTTGCTGTCGTGTTAAAAGTCAGGTGAGGAAAAATAGAGCAGGTGCGGCTTATATGCCAGTGCGCTTTATAGTCCAGAAAATACGGTAGTGTATGATAGTCAAACACAAATTCATGCTTATATATAAAGACAAAGATAATGATTTTTTATTTCATTTTAGGTTTCTATAGAATAAACTATTTTTCTTTTCATCCTATGACATTTTTAGAGAAGCAGATAAAATGGATTGTCATTGAGGATATCATATATACTTGGTGAGCTCCAAACCAAGTTTGGCACAAGGCCATTGTCATTGAGAATAATTAAAAATAGACTACACACAAAATAAGTACCCCTCAATATGAATTGTTTTTATTTACTTGGTTAGGCACTGACACAAGTTAGGCACAAGGTCATTTATATGAGCCATCCTGGGCTATTGTAACTAGTGTTGCCCTTCACCTAGATGAGTTACTTTCCCAACAAGCCCCATTCGCCCAAGGCAACTTAAGGTAAATGCAATGGTTTTGATTGGGATTTGAAATCATATAATGCGATTCCAGAATCCAAGCTGCTGTCCAATGCTCCACCCTCGCTGCCCAAAATGGACCACAGTTCATGTGTATGTGTAAGAGATTTTGTGATTGAATTGCCTTGATAATCATATTTATTTAGCTTTTTCTTCCTCCAGAAAAACTAAATCTGTTCCTTTGTAGTTACTTCCGGAGAGAATCCGTAGGAGCTGTAGAATAGCCGAGACAATGCAAATCTTTCTTTTGGTGTTCACTTCGAATATTCTTCGAACCAGGCCGGGATTTACAATGAATTATAAGAAGCCTGTAATTGAATAGTTTTTGGTACTTTTAAGCTTTCTTCCACAACAATATATGATATTTACTTGGTGAGCACCAACCCAAGTTGGGCACAAGGCCATTTTATGTGCTCTTACGCGGGCTTTTTACATTCGGTGTTACCCTTCACCTAGATCAGGTGCTCTCTCGAGATAACGAGCCCCATCAGCCCGAGACAGCTAAAGGTGAATCTAATGGTTTTGACTGGGATTTGAAATCGCGTAATACGATTTCATTGCCCGAGCTTTTACCAATGCTCCACTGTCACTGCCCATATATATATACACCACCCAATTTGTCAATATTCCCTCCTGCTTTCTCTCATTTGTGTGGATAAATGTACATTAAATTGATACTCCCTCCTTCACACAGATATACATATATATATATATGTGTATGGTGTGGGGGGTTAGTATGAGGTTCTTTATGCGTCTGTATAAGTAAACGTTCTTTTTAAATTACTTTTTTGATGTATGCCAATCCATCCATAAAATTTTCTTTAAAACAAATTTATTAATCTATCTACAGCAGAATCTACTTTTCGTATACAGAAATGAATTGATTATCTTACACTATAACCCTTAATTATGAATTTAAAACAAATTTCCTTTTATTGCATTCTATTTCTCCAAACCAGATCGCATTCTTTGATATAGGTAAAATTAAGGAGCAGAATCTATTTTTTATAATGTTAATATTATTTCAGTTCAAAGCATTGATTGTATAATGATATACTAATCCTTAATTATAAATTTGATATAAATCTAGCTTATTGCATTCTATTTCTCCAAACTGAGTGGCATTCTTTGATAAAGACAGAATTATATATTTTATAATGTTAATATTTCACACCTGAATACAAAACTAAGAATCATTTTACCTATTTCAAATTAATTAAGAAACGAAGGTTTTTGTATAAGTCATCTCTCTTATTGGTGTCTAAAGTAACCCTAATAAAACCGAAACACAGCACTTGTGGTTAAATATCGGAAAAAAGAAAAACTGCAATTTCCATAAAACGTCACGCTAAGAGAAATCGTTAAGCTGCTAGCAGAGTTTTAGACTGCAAAGCGACACCAGATATCGGATTCTGAGTCGATTTAACTCTCAGCATATATAATTAGACAAATAGGATTTGCTGTGATAACACGAATGTTGGTTGGTCTTAGGAAAAGTTAAAATCAATAAGAAACGGTTATCTGCTTTCTTTTCTATTGCTTTCCTGGCTATCATTGATTTTGGAAGAAATGCAAAATCAGGACAGAATGAAAGGCTAAATCTTTAGATATTATATTGATAGATTGCTACATCTAGAAAGATCATCGGATTAAGTGAGATTTTTAATGAATTTCCAACTCTATTGTCACAATTATAAACTAGTATTACATCGCGTTCTTTATACTTTAAATCTGATGCGTAATGATCCAGTTTTCCTTATTCTAGATCAGTGGTTTTCAAACTTTTTTTTGCCAGCGCTCCCTTTGCCGCTAGATGAAAATGCCAGCAGCCCCCAGTTCCAACTAACACCTTAACGATTGTCCACCTAGGAGAATAAATTGGATAAGTATTCAGACACTTCTAGTTACAGCGACTGGGGAATGCTTTATTAAATCCTTCTATTTATAATTATCACATTTTACTGCATTTGCTCTAAGGCCTCTTCCACAATTTTAACGCCCCCTCATCTTACTACTCACTCACTAGCGCCTCCGCCCCGAAAGTTTGTAACACATTAAGGCCGGGTGGATCATTCTCCAGCATTAAATGACCACAGTGTGGGTGGCAAATCAGCTGATGGCTATTATGTCACAGGTGACCTTTGAGAACAATGGACAGTCCCAATTAGTGACCACCCGAGGAATACATAACAAAAAATATATAAAGAGAAGAATTTGGTCAGTCGAGGAAGAGGAAAAAATTGCCAAACAGACAGTGCCTCCTCGGCAGCCGATAAGGCCGAGGAAGAGAAGGGGCGAATGGCATATAGCCACACATACCTATGCACACAATAATAAGACAGTACCTTTTGATAATCGCTCTGCTATGAGGTTGACACGCTTGAACAAACACGCATGCATACAAGTAAAAGTGTGAGTTGTAAACATAAAATAAAAAGTGCTTCATTTTTTCTTGCAAATTTGTGTTCGATTCGTAAATTTTCTTGTGAATTATTTTTATTAATATATTTTACATAAGATTACAAGTTCATATTGCCCTCAGGGGGAAGTATAGCCCACTTTGAAAACCACTGTTGCAGATTTTCATGGCTTATCATTTTTATCTATAAAACATAATAATATCAATTACATAAGAGAGATGAGTCTCGAAAGAGTAAGTCATCTAGATGAAGAACAACACTGATTAAAAAAAAACCATGGATATAAAGGGTCGTAAAAATGGCTTTGTGCCTAACTGCTCGACCAAGTAAATGTAAAACATAATCATATCTTAGTTGTGCTTTTTTATAGTGAATTTAGATAGATATCTAAAAAGTTTAATGCTAAAACAACCAAAATAAGGCACAAGGTCATTTTTACATGCTCATTAAATCACTGGGCTTACGTAATAAATGTTGCCCTATTTAGATGAGCCACTCTCCCAAGTTAAATGGTCTGATATGGTTGGGGCAGCTAAAGAGAACGTAATGGTTTTCACTAGGATTTGAACTAGTGCAATACGATTCCCGAGTCCAGACTTTTAAGAATACCCCACTATCAATGTAAATGCTAAAAAAGATGTATATCTTCAATCAAATACATTTTTTACCTACTGAGGATAGTTTTGCCTAGTGGGTCATACCAGGACGTAGAATTTTCGTTCGTGAAGTCAAGACAGATAGATAGATAGATAGATAGATAGATAGATAGATAGATAGATAGAGCGAATAAGTGAATAAGTGAGAAGGATAAGATAAGAAAAGAAACGTGTATATACGACACTTTGTGTGTGAGTTTGCCCACGTTTCTTTGTGTTTAGGAGAGAGAGGGGGAGGTGAAGAGAAAAAGAAATAGCAATTGCCTATTTAAGGAAAACTTAGTGATATTTTGTGACGAAGTATTTATTTAAAAAACGTGAATGTCAAAGTTATACATGAAACTACAGATCGCTTTCAAAGAATATAAAACTGGGTTTACTCATACATGTATAAACATTTATTCACAGAATACTTATATATTAAAAAATTGATAAATAGGTAGATAGGTGAATAGATATTTAGAAGGTAGATAGAGATATATACGTTGATAGATAGTTATTTATTTAGTTAGATAGATATATAGATATCAAAATAAGAGATGTTAGCAAAATAAAAATAAATGACATTTTTTCCTCTATGGGAAATTAATACAGCTGTTTCTCATCCACAGTAGCCTCTAGGAAAAAGATATTTTAGCAGAAGTATTGTTCGATACCAATTTATTTTTGTCAAACAATATACTTCATTAGCAACCATAGAATACCAACTCGTTTAAGGCTACAATGAAAAGCAAAATTTAGTAGTTTAAAATATATTAAAAACGAAAATATGATATAAACAAATTTTGAGCATTTAGATTAGTGCTCCTTGGCAATCAACATGATTTACAGTGTTTTGTTCAATCAAAACTGGATCTAACTTTTAAAATATGAACTTCCATATCGATTTTGTTAAGCATAAAAAGCATGTATTATATTTTGTTAAATTTTGGAAGTAACGTATGGTTCACAGGAAGAAAAAACAAACAAAAGCAGCTTTGACATATTCATATTTCTATTTAATTAAAGCAATATTTTTGTTCAAATATTTTTTGTTGCAAATATATTTAAACTGACTGCATATCTTGGAGCTGACAGTGCAACTCAGTTTGTGATATGGCTAATATATATTGGATTATCCCGTTGATTACAATGTATGAGGGTCATTAAACCACGTATGGTCGTCAGACGACTACACTGGAATTTTTTTTTATAGTGGTGAAGGTTTGAGTAACACCATCAATACTTCTTGAAACTCCTGATAAACAGTCGGTTCAAGTGATTGCCACAGATTACATGAACAACAGACCTTATGTTTATACTTCAGAGTTTTCCTTCTCCTAAATGCTTGTCTTCCCAAAGACTACGGGTGCATCTACCCAGTGGGTTTAACAGCGCTCCCAGATACTAAATTAGGTACTTTCCCACCCCGCGCAAGATACATATTTATACACACACACGCACACACACACACACACACATACATATATAAACGAAATAGATAGCCCCAAACATATCGAATCCAAATCACCAACGGGTGAATAATCAAACTCTTCTAAACATAGTGACATAGAAAGTATACAAATGACAGTACGACCGTAAGGATCCAACCGAAGAATTCTTCTTGCAAGTAGCTCCCAAGAGAATTACTGATGCGCGTCGTTCGTCATAGATAGAAAGACGTCCAAAATTCTTAGAAGAAAACTATGTAATGTATGGTGACTCAGATTAAAGAGCTATACCAGGGTAGAACTGATGCGAATTTTTGAAAGATGAATATTTCTCTTTAGTAGGAAAGAAGGAAAAAATAAATAAAGGAAGGAAATAGATTCATGTATTACAAGTGTCAAGTTTTTAAAAAGTAGTTTAGGTCAAACAAAGGGATAGACCATGATTTTTGGAAAAATCAAGGAGTTGGCCTTAACGTTTTATTAACGACGGTCGAAGTTGTTTGAAATATATTCTAAGATGGTCTGAATTTATCAGATCAAAGTAAATAGATTATTATTTTTATTAAAAGACTGGTCAGAGAAGAAGAAGAAGAAGAAGAAGAAGAAGAAGGAAAAATAACAGTGATTAACATTTAATTAAAATCCCCCTTTTCAAATTGATATGATCATTTTTATGCATTTGGACTGTTGCTCGCATATCTGGTAATGACTAGAGACGAGGACTTAATAGTTGGCTGAATTTGCTTTTGAAGTTTGCCAGATATTGGTATATATTTGCAGGCATTTTCTTGGAGAACCAGATCCTTTCCGGGTTCTCACAGAGAGTTCCCGATCGAGAGAGAGCAAGCCTCGCCCCTAAGATTCACATTCAACGAGATTTTTTTTTTTGGCAAAGAGAAATTGTGTGAAAGAGACTATGTTCTCCGTTTAAGGAGACAGGACCCGTCCAGCGAAAGATTCGTGAAGCTTTTTCTAACTGAAGACTGATCCCACTTGGTACGCAGCCGCGAATAAAACTTTTATATATTTTTTAAACGAAGGAGTTCGTTAATGTCTGTTCTCAGTTGGTTTTGTTGTGAATCGGCAGACGAGTGAAGCTCACACGCTTGTCGGGTTATAGAGCTCTCTTTCTCGACAAAAAATAATTTGGCTATACAAAATATTTCTCAAACAATTGATAAAAATTTAAATGTTGTAAATCTTACCTATAAAACACGGTAGGGGAGGAAGAGACGGGGTAAAAGGACTGCGTCCCATCACGTGGCCTCCCTGTCTCCTTCATTACTCGAGAAACCAACCTACGTACAGCTCCTCGTAACAGTCGATTAGAAGTAAAACGGTTACTCAATACTAACCTCTCGTCTCTGGCAGAAATCGCCTCTTGTAAATTATTATTACAAATTTCTTCTTCCCGGGCACTTGACCGCGTTCACACAAAGAAATATCAATATGACAAATAAAACATCAATTAGTCATCTATTTTTCTTTCAGTTGGATAATATTTAATTTTCTAAAAGTATGGGAAAACATGTTCCTAAATAGAAAAACAAAAAGTTGAAGAGAAACTTTTTATAAAGCTTAAAGACAATCAGTATTAATATTCAAATACTTCTTTTCGATAACACGTAAAAATGGAAAAAGAGAAAGTATTGTATTCCTGTATTAGACAAATGAACACAAGATGCTCTCTATTCACCAACAGAAAATAAAAGCACAGCACATATTAATAGGACTAGAAAATAGCTCATTCCTGTTTAACTTAGCAACAGACGATAATTACTCATACAGATGGCAGTATATGAAATGGAGATAAAACGATGACATCTTTTCAGAAATTATCACAAGACAGTCTGTTGACAGAACTAATAGCTAGAAGAAGGTATAAGAGAGTAATGTAAGTATTCTATTCAATATATGGCACTATTTTTCATGTGCCTTAAGTTAGAATATTCATCCGCGTATGAATATTTTCTAAAAGGGAACTATTTTTGTAAAGGGGAACTATTTTCACTATTTCCCTTTCCTTTTTTCTTCCCTTTTCTCTCTTTTCTCACGATGTAGCAACACGCGTTTTTTCAGTGCTCCTTGAAGCACTACTAGTTAGGGACCTAACATAGTTAAGTTAAGATTAAGTTCAATTTCATTTTAATTTTAATTGTAATGTTTTATATATATTGTTAATTTTATTTTTTTAACCAGTTTGTAAATAAATAGAACCTTACTCAATGTCTCGTGTTATCAACTTTGCATGATGTATGATCGATTTGCCCAAAGCAGGACTAAGACCATCCATCCTGTGGACCCCAACCGAGACGGAGGACACTCCATCCCCAACGAAGCTCCAAGATCATGGACTTTACACACCCCTTTCAGAGAAGTCTCCGGTTCCTCGGGGCGGTTTAAATGTCCTGTCGCCAGATGGAGAATATTGGAATATCAGACCAACAACCAACATCAACCAGGGGTCCTACCACTAAATCGGCCACGGCCCGGCCATGACACGTGTCCATAAAAAGCACGTGTGACCATAAATGATAGTGTCATGAATAGAATATCTTGCAGTAATTGGCATCATTCAATAAAAAGATTTGGTGTTCATGATCCAAACTTAATTGTTAATTGAAAGTCTGTATCTAAGGAAAAATATAAATTAACAAACGCTAACGATATACTTTAAAAATCCTTTTTCTAAAATAATTTTATATGATATATATATAGAGAGATAGATAGATAGATAGATAGATAGATAGATAGATAGATGCATATGAGAGGACAATCTTATAAAAAGATACCAATGTTATATCATTCTAATCTCATAAATTGTTCATGTAAGATATTTTCAACAAATATGATTTTGTATGAAATCTGATGATTACCTTTTTTTTCTGGGGAGGATTGCTTCGAAACGAAATGGTCGGATTTATTATCTTGTTACCAGACAATGTGTCAACAATAGAAAAAATAGACAGTAGGTAGAGTAAAACAAGCTAATATAAGTAACTTGTAATATAAACATGCCACATGTTGTGCAAATGTCATAAGTTTCCGTGAGCTGTTAGCACGGATTGATTACTACCGAAGGCAAAGGGCAAACACAGGAAAATGCATCCTGTTTGTGTATTTATTGATGTACTTTCTTTATCATTCTAGCCAACCTACTATTCATTTTTCTTCATAACTTTGTTTTTATTTTCTATTTTGAAAAACACATTCACCGATTGATTGAGGATCCGTTTTTCTAACATAGTTTGGCATTTACTTTGACTTCAATGCGCTTATTACAATTTAATACGATATTCTACTTCTAGATTCACTTTTAAATTCTAATCTTAAGCAAAGCAAAAAAAAAAAAGAAAAAAAAAGAAAATTGAGTAAAAAAAAACGGGGAAAACATAATAAAAAGTAAGGGAAATATTGTTATTAATATTTTTTTAGTAGTAGTAGTAGTAGTAGTAATCCTAAATGCCATACATGAGTAGTATCCTCTAAATCCCAGTCATAGCCAGTATAGTGCTGCATATCTGCATGTTCTCAGCCTATTTTATCAAGTCCTCAAACCCGTTACCAGCTTATTCCTAACTGCACCAATGTTCAGTATTAATTCCTAAAAGCAGAGTGGCACTTCACCATTCTTGCACATCTTAATGGTAGTTAATGTAAATTCCTTTATTTTCTATTTACTCTCTTCTAAAATCTTTATTCTTTATTATTTTACTTTTGTTAATTATTATCATTATTTTTATTATTATTATTATTATTAGTAGTAGTAGTATTAGTATTAGTATTATTTATAATAATAATAATATTTTGATAATAATAATTATAATAATAGTAGATAAATATATGTAATATATATATTTGTGTATGTATTTTATTTCATTTTTTAAAATTTCATTCACTTTTATTATATTGTCGATAGACAATAAACGTTTACCGGACAAATAGAAAGCATTCTTATTTAAAAAGGAATACAAAAACAGACATGACTGGATAGGAAAAATAATCCACTGGAACCTATGCAAAATACACAATCAAAAACATGCGGAAAAATGGTTTATGCACAAGCCTGAAGCTGTGCAAGAAAATGAAACACATAAAATCCTTTGGGATTTCAATATCCAAACGGTCACACCAATACAAGCGAGAAGACCAGACCTGGTGATCATTGACAAAATGGGAAAAAACTGCAAAATTGTAGATTTTGCTGTATCAGCAGACCACAGGGTGGAAATCAAGGAAACAGAAAAAATCAACAAATACCAAAAATTAGCCAAGGAACTAAGAAAAATCTGGAAGATGAAGACAAGAGTAATACCAATCATCATTGGA
>JAUZSX010290348.1:0-14271 GCA_034780655.1 Idiosepius hallami
GAATATAATAGACTTGTTTGCTATATTTATAGATAAAGTTCTCAGGATAGTGCTTATAGATGTTTATAATAGACCTAGATTTTCTTTCCTCTTCTCCGAGTCATTATGTGTGAATATTTGGTTATGAATGTGTGTGTATAGGTATATTGTAAGTTTTAAAGGGTTACCTCTCAACCATTGATGATTTCAGATCCACATAGACATTCCCCGAATGAACCCTTTAGTTCCTTTGTTCCAACTGAAGGTTGTTCAGGAAGTAAGTATTTATGAATAAATATATAAAAACACACACACATATATATATATATATATATATTGCTGTGAGCCCATTGCAAACCCCTTTGCCTCCAAGGGACATGACCTAATTGCACAATTTATCATCTTGAAATTCTTCAAAACTAATTTTAAAGATTTTATTTTATTTCTAATTTTATTTTGTTCCCCAAATCAATAAATGAATGAGTCTTGTGCATTGAAATTAGATAAAAGTTATTCCTTTAGGATAAAGATCCATCCACAAAAATATTCATTCTTTTTTATTGGATTATGATATTTGAGACATCCTAAGGAAGTGTCGTTAGAAAGGATTAAAACTCTTATTATAAAACAAAAAAATTGAAAAGAAAATTTTAATATATATTAGTCAACGATGGTGGAGCATTGGTAAAAGCTTGGGCTATGGAATTGTAGTAAGCAAGTTCAAATCCCAGTCAAAACCATTGCATTCACCTTTAGCTGCCTCAGGCAGATGGGGGCTCGCTAACTTGGGAGGGCAGCTCATCTAACTGAAGGATAACACTGAATGTAAAAAGCCTGGGTAAGAGCACATAGAAATTGCCTTGTGCCAAACTTGGGTTGGTGCTCACCAAGTAAATATAATATAGATTTATTTCATTCTTATTAGAAATCATTAGTGCAACTCATCCAATGTGAACCTGCGATCTAAATGATAGGAAACAATATCTTTAAGCATTGATCTACAAGAATAACTATTATTATGTATACATTCACACCATTAAACATATACATATATATGGGCAACGAAGTTGGAGCATTTGTAAAAGCTCGGACTCTGGAATCGTAGTACGCGAGTTCAAATCCCAGTCAAAAACACCATTGCATTCACCTTCAAAATGGCCTTGTGCCAAACTTGGTTGGTGCTGCTCACCAAGTAAATATAATATACATATATTTTTATCCAAATGTTTTCCATTAGATTCGACATTTAGAATCAACTGAACTTTCAATAACCAATAAAATAAAAAGCCAAACTTGGGAAATATAAAAAATTTAATTTTAAAAAGAAATCTCTCAAATAAATTTTTAATTCTATTTCAATAAAAAAAAAAAACAATGAGGAATAATAAAAGGCTATTTGATACAAGTGGTTTTTATTTCATTTAAAAAAAATTAGTTCAATTATATTTTAAGGTCAACAGCTTTGTTAGACTGAATTGATTCAGTCAAAATATAATTAAGAAAGTAAAAAGAATGATTCACATCATATAGTCTTTTTATATTCTTCATTGGGTTTTTTTTTTTTTTTTTTTTTAGTGGGGCAGCAAGGGTGTAGCAGCTTGGACTTATCCCTGAACTTTTGTGATCATTGTTATTCTTACATATAGATAAGTTACTCTCCAGTGTTAAAAATACTTTGTCTATCTGAGATTGCTGAAAGTGAATGTGGTCGTTATTATTAGGGGTTGAACTTGTATAGTATGCTTTCAGAGCTTTTACCACTGCTCCACTTTTGCTGTCCAAAGCATATGAATAAAGAATTTCCTTTTTTCTTATTCTCCCAAATTGTTAATCCTCATGAATCAACACTCTTAGATGCATAAGTGGCACAAGGTCATCTTCCTTGGAACTCCTCAAATTCTGAGGTGGGATCTGCTTTTTCTTCCTGCCTCCCTAAACTCCCTTTAAGAAAAAGAAAAGAAAATCACTTCACTTGCCTGCTCTATTCACTTTCTCTCTCCCTTTTTTTTTTATTATTATTTTTATTTTTTTTAATTTATTTTATTTTTTTGTTCAACTTTGATTTCTGATAAAAAAAACCCAGGATGTCTTTTTAAAGGAATTGGTTTTAATATTGTTTTATTTCTTGTTCCTTTCTTCAGCCAATAGCTTCTTTTTCTTGCTAGACCGTTTGACCCCCTCCTATCCCTTGATTCCCTGCTGCGAAGGAAGCCTGCATGGGTTTCAAGGCACAAATGAGCAAAACCAATAAAGTCTTCGATTAGAAACTAAAATATTCCTAGCCCAAATTTCAGCCCCGACACACACTTCATCATTTGGAAAGTGTAGATCTCCAAGACAAGCCAGTTTCCAAAAGTTTGTATACAGACAACTTATTTCTTTTATAACCCAACTGAATAGAATGAACACTTCAGAGAGAGTTGAAAAAGTCTGGAGATGTATTGCAAGGCCAATGGTTTGTATGCACAGATGATAAGATCACACTCTTGCAGTTTGATTGTAGATCATTTGTTTCTTTTATTACCTAATTAGATGGGAAAAAGAGTTGGGAAGGTTTGGTGATGTGGTACAAGGCCCATGTTTTACTGATCTGGAACTCTGTTGGACCAAAAATAGGAGTCTTTATATAATAATCTCAGGCCCCTTCACACCAATACATATAGACCTGCCTTCCTCCAGTGGTTGCTTCCCTTAACATGTGTACCATTGTACAGGTGCATTTGTTTCCTGTGTTTGTCCAAATTGGAAATAGCAACTTCCTGTTTGCTTTATATTCCTAATTCTTGTTTGTACCAGACAAACAGGAATTGATCTCACTCCAATACTCCAAAATCCAACATATCAAAAATTAAAAAGGCCACACTATTATATTGTTAGACCCAAAATTCCACAATTAGCAAAAAAAAACTCTACTTATTTTGAATATCACTTAGTCCAATATCCAACATCTCATTATCAAAACAAACCGATGAATTAATCGAACCAAAAAAATATATTTTAGTCCTAATCTGTGGCCATGTTTTTGTTCTTGCTCATTTGTGTTATTATTGAATGTAGCTGGGTTTTTGTTTTGATCCTGCATAATGCACGAGAGAGAGAGAGAGGAAAAGAGAAAAATTCTTTTTTGATATCATCATCAAGTGCTTTCTCCTAATCATCATCATGGTTAACAGCATGTAATTCAAACTCCTTGAATGGCATTGCTCCATGTTTTTGCAGATTCTAAAAGATATTCCTCGAATGACTTCTGTTGCACACTTGTTCCAGCAGACTGACGTGCAGGAAGTGAGTATTGTTGAAAGATAATCCTCTTCCAATCACCCCACCCCCTAATCCCGAAAATCAGCTTTTCAGATTAAGTGTTGTTTGATCTGTTCACTTTTTCTTGGGATATAGAAAACAAAGAAAAGAAGAAATAGCTGTGTTTAGGCTACGAATAGGCCATACTTATATCACCCACTCCCACCTTTTAAAAGGGGAAGACCCTCCAATATGTATCCCCTGCCATAAACCCTTTTCAGTCAAAAACATCTTAATTGAATGCAATGACTTAAAAGCAACAAAATCTCAATATTACAAAGCAAACAACTTAAAAGAACTCTTTAATAATGTACAAATAGAACAAATTCTAAACTTTCAAAAAGCAATCAACCTATACTGGAAAATCTAAAAAATAAAACATTATCCAACCCCCCAAAATAAATCAGAATAAAAAATATAGCTCATATCAAGTAAACCCCTGATAAACACCCTAAATAACAATCACCCACACAAACCAATCCCCAAAGAACACTTTAGTCACTGGATAACTAAAGAAGTTGATGTGCCATTCAAAAAAGCAAAACAACCAACTTTTTTGTGACCTTGATTTCTAATTAGTATTGTTGAAATGTTTTTATCAAGTTGAAAAGCCAACATATCTGGATGTTATATATGAGAGCCTTGTCTTTAGAGGAACATAAATTCTCCAAGGGTTTTAAAACCAAAATGAATTTCTAAGTTCAGGGCCGTGCTTAGGGTCCCCTCCCCGCAGACCCTGTAATTGCGGGGGTGGGGGCGTAAGCTCACAAGGTTCCTTAGCTCCACAGATCTTTTGTAATACAAAAAAATTATCAAAATAATTAATTATAAGGATTAATTATAAAATCATTTACACACTTAAAATATACATCTATCAATCTATCTTTATGCTTATCTTTATCGATATATATATTTGTATATGTATGTATATATAGTCAAAGGCTCCAGTATGTTAAGGGGGGGGAGTTGCCTTTTTTAGGGTAAAGGGGCTGCAAGGTGCATTCTGCATCGGGCCACTAAGTGGCTAAGCATGGCACTGTCTAATGGCAGTTTCTTTTACTTCAACTTATACTCTACAACGACCGGTCAATTCTATAGATTTTGTTTTTTCTTACTTGATAAAAGAACACACTTTAAATGGTGTATTAAATATCTTGTCTATAATCCTTATCTTTATTATTATGTTTAAAATGTTTTGGCCTTCTTCAGGTGATTGTGCTTGGGGAACTTGTCATTACAAATTCAATGTTAATCTTGGTCAGTCTTCAAGAATAATCATTGCTTTCCAAAATGGCAATCAACCCAAGAGTTTGTTATTTTTCATCTCTTTCCCATAACACCATCATCTGTTAGCCACAAACTAAAATCAAATCTATTTAAAAAAATAAACAGACTGGAAGCCACTGAAATAGAAAGAAAATGTGTTACTCGTCTCTGAGGAAATTTGGATTGAAAGCAAAAAACAAAAACAAATAAAGAATCAAATGATATGAAGGTCAGGCACAAGGTCATTCTTTAATTTGCATAATCATTTTAAAAAGCAGGATTTTAAATATAATTATTGATTTTTTTTAAACAATTAGAAACTGTAATAAGGTTTCTTTGTTTATTTATATATATTGTTCCTTGTGGGATATTTTATGTTAGAGCTTTTGCTTTGTAATTATCTGAAAGCTATTTATTTATAGACAAAGATTTTTTAATAATAATGACCAAAGCACATAAATAAATTAGTATTTTATGTATGGATTAGTTATATCAAATGGCCTTAATGTTAATGCTTGCAGGATGAATGTCCAGGATTATATATCATTTTGGGTTTTTACAATTAGAAAACTTTGAGTTTTATTTAAATGCTGAGTGGGTGTTTTGGTTTAAGAAAAATAAAGTATTTTTGGAGATACTTTGAATTATTTTCAATGATAGTGGTGTTGAATTGGTTAAGGTCATGGTTTTGTTGGGGGGTCATGGCTTGTGGTGATTTTTTTTTTTTTTTTTTTAAATTTGTCTAAAATCCTGAAATTTGGATTTGTGGAATTCTTTTTTTTTTATTCAATTTTTCAAAAAATTATTTCTTTTTTTGAATTTGATAATTACTAATTTGCATGAAAGAAAATTAAAAAGGAAATTTGATTTGATGAATGTTGGAATTTTCTAAAATTGAATCAAATATTTTGTTTTTGTTTTCAAAAGTTATTAAAATGAAATGTTTTTTTTTAATTTGATTTTATAAATACAAAAATATTTTTTTAATTTTCTTAAATTTAAAAAAATCAATTTTTTAACTTTCTTCTTGCTTTTAACATTTTTTTCTATTTTGATGAATTAATTCATAAAGATGATACATTAAAATTTTGCAAAATCCTAATACACTTATCATATATTTGAGAAATGTTTTTAATTTCTAACTTTGTCTTATCAAACAAAAAATTCTTGAAATTTCATTTCTTAAAAATTCCACTCTTAAGATGATGTCTTTTTGTATGAATAAATTATTGAAATCTTCTGTTGAGATTCTTTATTGAATGCTCCCACTGCTCAGCTGTTGTCTGTTCCACTGATCCATGGTTACTAAATTGGCCAAATGTTTATTTGTTCAAGGTCTTTGGTAGAATTGCAATTTGTGTATGTTTGCCAATATCCACTACAAAGTTGTCTGAATTTCTTTTTCTTTTTCTTTTTTTTTTTTGGGGGGGGGCAACCTATATTTAAATAATTTTAATCAATTTGTTTGCTTTATCTTTGGATCAGTATTTTAAAATGATGATAAATTATTTTATAATTATGCAAGCAGAATACATGGAAATTTCAATAATAACTGTTTTTTTTTTTAATTTTACACAATAATAGAATCCTCTTAACAACTTTTTTCAAATGTAAACAAAATAGATAAAAAGACAATTTGAAACTTTAAAACAAACAGGATTTTTATAAAATATTTTTACCGGAAAAGGTTTTAATCATCTTTTAATTTTTATTTTATATCATTAGATGTAATTTGTTCGTTTCTAATTACTTTTTGTGATGATGATTGTTTTTTAGTGACCCTTGTATGCACTAACATATTAATATATAGATAATAATAATAATAATAATAATATAATTATTCTTTAAGATGAGGCTTCCCAATCTATGTATTAATTTATTTGTGGACCGTTATCTTCATCTTCAATATTTGATGTTTTCCTACATTTTGGTCTTTTCACCACTTATCCATCCGCTGGATTACTGCACATCACATTTGCAGATAGAAGTGTCTCTACACTTCCTGTCTGAAAATAATGGTTTCAATTCCTACCCAAGCAGACCAGAGGTTCAATTAGTCAAAATGTGGTGTGACATATAACAACTATGGAAGCCAGTGGTTACAAGACTCAGCATTCTTCTCCTGTGTTGCAGTTAATTACCTGGTGAAGTCCAGAAGATAAGTTGGCTGAAATGTTCTGTAAGAACAACAATAAAAATGAGGACAGCAGTTTTTAAATAAATTAATACATGAATTTAAAGGTTGTCTTATAAAAAAAAAAAGTCCAAGATTAAAACTGAAATTAAATGAAAATTAAGAACCTTGCTTTTTTTTGTTTTTATTACATGTTTTTTGAAAATTCAAATTTTTTTTTTTTTTCTAAAAAAAAAAAAATAACCAAAAAAAATGATAGATTTTTGAACGAATCCTTTATATTTGGGCAATCCGTCACCCTGCGAGCGGCTACGTTCAAGGCATCAATGACCTGGTGACACCTTTTTTTGTAGTATTTCTCTCAGAATATATTGATAATGGTAAGTACTTTTAAGACATTCATTCAGTTAAGCTTAGCCAAGGAACGGGAAATGCTCCTTATGGGTCGGTGGGTAGAGTGGATGAAAGGCAGGACATTTTTAAAGAGAAAACAATTGCTTCACTAAAAAGTCAGGGTATTTGATTGTTTAGTGGCAAAACTTGCAGAAAATATTAGTAACTTTTTTTTGGTCTTTAATGCCTTGAACAATCATTTTGGATATATGTTCTTTTTATTAACACAGTTTTTGAATCCCACTAGATGTACTATTTAATAAAAAGTTGAAAAAAAATGTATATATATATATATTTCCCAATGGCATTAGTGTGTATTGGAGCGACTTAGATTTGAAATCTTGTCATCCTCTTCGAAGTCCAAATGCCTATCAACTGTATTAATTTGGAATTTTCTTGTGATTTTTATGATCAATCAAAGGTTTTCCTTTATTAAATGGCAATAGCAAGTATTTAATATTATTAACATCTTCTATTCGTGAATAGGGTGTTTAATAACACCTGTTGCACATTTTAATCCATAGCTGGAGGGAATAAGGAGAATATTTTAAAATGAAAATGAACCTTATTGGCATCCATTTAATACCAAACACTTAAGGAATAGTTTTTTTTTAATTCTTGAAATAAGACTTGATAATTTGTATCTGAAGTTTTTGGTCTATTGTCTTCATCTTCATTATTAAAGGGTTAAATATGAAATTCTCTGAGGTTTCCCTAATCGAGCATGAAACTTAAAGAAGGCCGAAGGCTTGATCAACAAAACGTGAAAATAACAATAATAAAAATGAAGACAGTATGTTGATCAAATTATTGAATCACAGTATCAATTTTCTGTATCTCAAAAGATGGACTATCTCCATACAGCATGATTAGCAAAAATAGTTTGAGAAATAAAAATTAAACTAAATTCATTGTCAGAAAGTATTTATTTATTTATTTTTTTTTTTGTGATGCTGAAGATTTAATGTTTGATTGGTTTTATTTTTTACTAGAAGGATTGCCCGGCGCCAGGGACTTGCCAATATTTCTTTTCAAAAACGCTTTGTGTTTGAAAATGAATTATTTTTTCTTAATTTTCAAAAACGCTTCTCCGTTATTTATTTGTTTATTTTTAGTTCAAAAACAGTTCTTCGTATCTTCTCAGTGTTTAAAAATTTTTTTAGCAAGAACCATCAATTCTTAAATGCTGAAATGATTTATACGGTAAAGTTGCATTATAGACACCGGTTTCCGTCAGATCACCGAAGTTAAGCAACGTCAAAATGGGCGACTATTTGAAAATAACTGTTTAAAGTTCAATTCCCTATTTTCTTCTGGAAATATAATGCCTACTTAATCTAGCCATGTTCATGCCCATAAATTCAAAACCAGATGTAAAACCCGTTCAATTGGGATTAGAATTTTAATAGTCTATAAGATTTGTTTATTTCTTTTCTTTATTGTTAGATATTGAAGTGGAGAATTGTGACTTAAGTGAATTACCTTTGGAAACGTTACAAATTATTGAAGCCGACAGTTTTTGGTGCACCTCTAAATTATTGGATGGTATCCAAGACAATTACACATTTGCCCAACCAGGAATTCAAATGAAAGTGAATGCTCTTAAAGAATTAATCAAACGAATTGATGGTAAGTTAAAATGGTTAAAAACATCTCTATGTTTCTATAAGAAGAATAGAGGAAAAAAAAACAAAAGCCAAGGAAGTTAATCTAAGAACAAACTTAATGACTATTTTCAGGTCTATTCAAATAATAATACTCACTAGCAGAACTCATTGTATTCTAATAATAATTGTTCTTTTTTTTAAGAATGGATTATGTTTTTTAAAAACTTATACAATACTTTTTTTAATCTATATATTTGTAAAAATGAAAATCAGTCCCTACCAAACTCATCAGCCAATTTTTGGTCTACAGACTTGAAATTTGACATAAAGGGTATTCAGACCTGCAGAATAAATTGAATTTGGTCTTTAGCTGGAAAAATGACTGCAAAGGAGCAAACTTATTGCTTGTAGTGTCTGCTATGTGGGGTCAACGTTAGTCATTGAAGTGTCAATATAACCGCAGTTTACTAAATTCATTTTAGCTTTTAAAGAATTACGTCAGTTTTCTAAGAAAGAAAAACATCTTGGAAAAGCAACCCCTTAGCAAGGCCAAGAGCAATTGTTCTATCTTAGATAAATCTATACACAAAAAAACCTTGATTTTGATTGCAGAAAGGAATAGAAAATCTCTAGAAGTGTAAAAGGATTTTTGTAACCTATTTGCACAAAAGCTATAATGTTATAGAAGCTTTATGAATTTGATTTTTTGTTCCCTCTTTCTTTTTCAGTGCCATTACATAAACATTTAGAGAAACACAATGTGGAGTTTCTCCAATTTGCCTTCCGATGGATGAACAACCTGCTGATGAGAGAAATTCCCTTGCGCTGTACAATCCGATTATGGGATACATATCAGGTAAGAGAAATACGAATCACTTCTCAAGAAATGGCACTGCAAAATACAGGACTACCATATGTATTAGTAAATTTCCACAAAAACATCTGCATTTTGGATGAAATATAAAGACGCTCAGCAAGTATTGGCATTTGTTTGCCTTTTTTTTTTTAATCTCTTCCACTCTCAGGGTTGGTCAGAGAATGAAAAATCTTGAGTGATAAAGATATTTTAGTCAATCACTTTAATTGAAAGAAGTTTTTAAAATTTTATTTCATTTTTTGAAAAACTGTTTGAAAATTAAAAAGATTTTTTTACTTTGTTTTTTTTTTTTTGTTTTTTTTTTACTTTGTGTGTTTTTTTTTTTTTACTTCTGTTTCTTCTTTCTTTCCTTCCTTTTTAATTTCACTTTTTCCTTTTTTATCTTTCTTGACTTCTCTTTTACTTTTCTTTCTTTTTTACTTTCGTTCTTTTTTTGCTTTATTTCCTTCTTTTTTACTTTCTTTCTTTTTTATTTTAACTTTAGTTCCTTCTTTCTTTCCTTTTTCTTACCTTTCTTGACTTCTCTTTTACTTGCTTTCTTTTTTACAATCTTTTTTTCTTTCCTTCTTTTTTACTTTCAGTCTGAAATCAATGGCTTTGCTGATTTTCATCTTTATCTTTGTGCTGCCTTTCTTACAAGATTCTCAGCAGACATTCAACGAGAAAAAGACTTTCAGGTAAGCAAATCAGTCTTATACTTACATCTAGATGAGTAACTCCACAGAGTTAATGAGACTCATCCACCCAAGGCAGCTGAAGGTCAACATGATGATTTTGACTGGGGTTTGAACTTGCATAATATGATTCCAGAATCTAAGCTTTCATCCCTGCACAACCTGCTCTCTCCTTGTATATAAGTGTGTTTCTCGCTTTATTGGAGATCATAATTTTATTTTCATCCCTTCCTATTTTCTTGGCTAAATCCAGAAGAGTCATTCCCTCTGCAAAACCCGCTACAATCTTGTGCTTTTCAGTAGCAGTTAAACATCCCTTTTTTGGCAATTTAATAAACCTGCAATAAAGCAAGAAACAGTAAAAATGGCAACAAAAAACCTAAATGCTTATAACGTTTGGAATACGACACAGATTTGAAAAATATTTTGGTAGCTTACCTTTTTAGGAGGACTCTATTGTTGTGAAAAATTTCAATTTTGTATGTTTAATATTATTGAAGTTAATAACAAAATTATGATCTGCAATAAAGCGAGAAATAAGTTCAACAAATAGAATGAACTTTGATAAATTATGAAGGGAAAGCTTAATCAATTTCAGCAAGTGAATGTTTTGGTAGCAAATGACAGTACTACAGCTAAGTGGAGGCGGTTGTCACAGCAGAGGTTGGGTGACACAATGTCATCCTAACAAAAATTTCAGCCAGGCTAAGGTGCAAAAATAATCTGAAAATAGCATTTATGTATCATTATGTAATTAAATGGTGCCATTAGAGGGCTTTAGTCTGAAGAAAAATCTAGTTACATAAAATTTTATAAGGTTTTATCTTGGTTTTTCTTAATTTGACTTGTGGTAGCCAATAGCTCTTCTGAGTTACCTCGCACCTCCAATATCCAAAGCACAGTTGGATGACATTTCAGCAGACTGCCCCAGGTGACGATTACTCTAGCTACACCACTGGCAAATGGCATCATTTTGAAGATCAAGAAAAAAATCGGTGTAGAATGACAAGGAAAGAAGAAAAAAATTTTTATCGATTTATTTATAAGAAAATTAAAAAAAAGAAACATTTAAATTACTTTTTTTTTTTTACTGTATGCATAAATAAGGGGAGGCAACTACAAAAGATAAAAAAATTTCATCCATTTTGAATTGCCTCCCCTTACCCATCCATACGCTGATTTTTTAGTCTTATTTTTGGGTCTTTTTTTTTCTTCTTTCTCTTCTAATATTTTCTTAATTTTTTTAATAAATTTTCTTTCCACCGTAAAAATCATAACGTATGATGCTGAAACCTTCAAATGTTGACTTTATTTCAGGTTTCACTTGATAATTCAGCAATTTTTTAATGCACACACAAACACAAATATATGTGTGTGTGTATGTCTTTTGCATACTGGGTCTTAAAAGACTATTACTTAATGAAAATATATTATTGTAAGTAAGTAAAATTTTTAAGGCAGGTAAAATTTTTATTGTAGCTTAGAATCTTTAAAGTCTTTTTCCGGATAACCACTTTTCAAATATTGAGAGCAACAATAACAATCTGACGAGCCTTAAAAATGACAAAATTTGACTTTCATTGTTTTTCTGTAGGGCTTGATTTCAAATTTGTCAATGATTGATGAAAGTTTCTAAGTTGAAACACGCGTCAGTGTTTTTCTGAAGAAAGAGTACTTTTAATTGTTCAGATGAACCGAAAAATTGAAATGAATTTCTTTCTGTTTCTCCTTCAGGGCATTTTGATGTTGCTACAGAATCTACCGACTCACCACTGGCAGAATGAAGAGATTGGAGAACTGTTAGCCGAAGCCTTTAAGTTAAAATACATGTTTGCCGATGCCCCAAATCATTTACTCCAAAAGTCATGAGACTCAAAGACAATGACGAGAACCATGATAATAATAATAATAATAATACAAAACGTTTGTGAAAATGACTATGATGATGATGGCCATTATTGTTGGGGGTGTTGTAGCCCCTACCTTCAAATTCTCTTGCCTCAACTGCCCCTTCCTCTGCAATAAAGTGTCAACTTTGCAAATGGACACCACCCTCCTCCTCCTCCTCCTCCTCCTTTTGTCTCCCTCCCTCTTTCTCAGTGGACAGCGTTTTGGTTTGGAAACAAAAAAGGAAAGAAAGAAAATGGTTTGGTTTTCAGCCAGTAGCAAAGTCATTGCATAATGGGGACAACACAAAGACACACTCATGTATGCACACACACACACACACACACACACACACACACACACACACATACACACACACTCATGAATTGGAATTGTTTGCAATGATTACAGGTAAAGTGTTCAATATCAGAGACTGAGCAACTATAGTTTACTTGTACAGACATGGAGTCAACAGCGTTTGATGACTGCTAGTTTCTTGCCTGTACAATCATCAGACTAAAATGACTGTTGCTAATTACACACATACACACACACACACATGCACACATGTGTATAAATATGTGTGTGTGTGTGTATGTATATATACTCTGTAAATTTAGGCAGAATATCATTCATCAGAAGCTTGTCAACATTTAAAACTATTCAAGAATGGCCAGAATCAAAAAAGAAAGAAGCTCTTACAAGAAAGCAAGAAAAAAAATTATTAAAAAGGAAAATATAAATTCTTTTTAATTAATAACACCTATTTGGAGAATGATATTCTGCCCGGATATACTAAAATCTATGTATATATATATCTATATCTACAATATATATATACATATATATGTATATTTATAAGAAATGAAACATGAATTGTTTGGATTTGAAAGAATGAATGGAAAATGAATTCCATTTTTCAGTGATAAATTGGTGGAAATTAATTTCCAACTGTTCAGAATGGATTTTTAACTTCCTTCAATTCGGGTTTTTTAATCTCGGCCTGGAGAGAGACTTGCTATCTTTATGTAGCTGTACTGAAGATCCATAGACAGTGAAACAGGCCTTTATGCATATTGCAATAAATTTTAAATATATATATATATATATATATATATACATATATATATATTAATTTGACGGAAAAGAATGACATTTATTTTTAAAAATCTTAAAAGAAATAAACAAAGTTGATGGAAATTTGTGTTAAGCATTTCAACTCATTTAAATAAAAATCTACTTCAGAAGTTCACTAGCACTTAATATAAATTGTATCAATTATTTTATTGCAGATTAGTAAAATATCAATAGTTCACTAAAAATATGTCTAACAAAAATTAAATTAAATCACCAAAGTACTGCATCAAGGTTAGTTATTTTCCAATATTTTATTCCAATTCATGTGATATTCACAAAGGTCTCTGAAAATGTTGTTTTAGGGAAAAAATATATAAACTGTGTCAATCAATTTATTGCATATTAACTTTACAATAAGCTTAAATCATTCATTTTTTTGGCATTGAAAGAGATCTGAAATAAAGTGATGAACAATATAAATTCCTTGATAATAAATAAAATGCCATAAATTTGTGAATATTGCATAGATTTGAATAAAATTTTTGGAAATAACTAACCCTAAAGCATTCCTCTGATGATACAATTTTAATATTTTTTGTAATAAAGCAATTGACACAGTTTCTATACAGGGTGATCCAGAAATAACTCCTTTTAAAAGATTATAATTCATTAAAATGCTTTAATATGTTTCTGACTTGTTGTGCGTGTGTTACTTAATGGGGTTCATTAAAATAAACAAATGTATTATAAAATTTGGAAGAATTTGAAGGGAGAATACATGAAGCTATGAAGGCCCATCCAGAGTTTCTTATGAAATCAGTTGATGTGCGTCATGGTCAACTTGAAAAGCTGGTGGTGAATGATGCTTGGGACCCATATTGAATTTTAAATAAAATTTTGTGCAATATATTTTCTTCTCATATTTAATGAAAAATTGTTATTGTTTCAAAATAGGGAGTTACGTTTGAATCACCCTATATCATTCATTGAATATATTCTTCTTGATTGAACTTATTTTCCCCCTATTATTTGCATTTATTTATGTAGTGAAAAGTTGTTTGATTAAAATTAATTCAT
>JAUZSX010290357.1:0-14269 GCA_034780655.1 Idiosepius hallami
TAGAGAGAAAACCCATGGAAAAATTCCATGGCTAGAGGAACCACAGAGCAATAATCTAATTTTCTCATGCAAAAAAACGGCATTTAATTAATAAAAATCAAATAAAAACACTTATTTTTAGAGTATTGTAAATGTTTTTTAAAATGTACTTGTTTGAATAGATTATATTTATTCTCATCAAAAACTTATGGGAAACTTGAGCCAGGTGTATCTTTCACAACTCTTTAAGATTGGGTCTTTGTTTTGACAGAAACATGATTCATCAAACAAAGTTCACTTTCCATATTTTAAAATGGAGTCCATTTAATTATATAAAATTTAGTATGTTTAAACAATAAAACTAAAATTTTAAAAGAAAATAAGCTTATAATAATCAAAAAAGATTTTAGAAAATGAAATTTAAAATGTTAAATTTTTGTGTTGTTTTAAATAAAAAATTGAGAAATTCGGACCGATTTCTGCAGGATCCGTTTGAAAACTAAAGGCTTATCGTCCTGCCCCAAGTGGACATCCATACAAAATATTTTAAAGTAAAAACAAAATTCATAATTTTTTTTTTCTTCAAACCTGAAAAGATTTTTTTTATTTAAAAAAAAAAATGTCCTTAATTTGAAAAAAAAAGATGAAATTCAAGACAATTTTTCTTTTAGTTTGTTTTATTTTATTCAATTCAATTTCATTCCATTTGGTTACATTTATCTTTTTTTTAATAATTTTCTTCTGTTTAACAGAAATACTACCCTCCTGATTTTGATCCATCAAAAATACCTAAACTGCGTTTACCTCGAAACAGGCAATACAGTATCCGTATTATGGCTCCGTTCAACATGAGGTAAGTATAGTTCTAGGCATTGTTTTATAGAAGCTCTATGTGACCTTCACCTGGAGATTAAAGGTTCAATCCTGAGACATCATTAGACCTGACTTGACATATGGCATCATGGTTCAAAGCATTGGTTAATAGTAGCTCTAATTGATCTTCATCTGCAGATTGCATGCAGAAAACGCCAAGAATACATATTATAGCTAACGTTGCACTAGTTACCATTCATTGACTGTAGACAATCTAACCATGTGTATTTAATAAAGGGTTAGCTTCAGAGTTCTATAAAGATTTTTAGGTTTGAGTAAGAAGGAATGAATCTAACAATATAAAATGGAAAAAAAAAAATCTGAATAATAAAAACAATGAAACCAATTTGTCAAATCAAGACGATTATCTTATTGTGTTTTATTTCCTTAACCCAAAGGTGTGATACGTGTGGAGAATACATTTATAAAGGCAAAAAGTTTAATTCTCGTAAAGAGACTGTGGAGAATGAAGATTATCTGGGCTTGAAAATCTTTCGATTTTACATCAAGTGTCCTTGCTGTGTGTCGGAAATTGCATTCAAGGTAAGAAAATTCTTTTATTAACAAATAATTTAAAAGAAAAGAAAAATTATCATAAAGTTGTAATGAGGTCTGACCGTCTGCTGTTGTACACACAGGTTCATTTAGACCAGTAGTTTTCAAACTTTTTTTTGCGGCCACCCCCTTCACTGGCAGACCAAAATGCCAGGGCCCCCCTTTTTTCATCAAATTCCAGAATCTAGAATAAGATACATTGGAACTATACAGGCATGTATATTGTTGTGGTTCTGAGTGGTAAGCATCAAGTAAGGGACGCGAGCAGGTGAAAATAGTAGATAGAACAATTATACAGGAAGGAATGAGTACAGTAGGTAGTCAATAATGCCAATTAGCCTTCTAGGACGTGGTCGCTCGGATGCCGTTAATATGGCTGTCGGACAAGTCTATCTTTCAGTGAAGGTGAGGGGAGATCACCCACAACATATATCTAGTTACAGCGACTGGGGAATGCTTAAATAAATCGTCCAATTGAACATTTTACTGTAACTGCTCCAATGCTTCCTCAACGCTCCACCCCCCATCCAACTATTTACTTGCCAGCGCCCCCCCTGAAATTTCATCACACCCCCTCCCAGGGGGCAGTAGCTCCTACTTTGAAAACCACTGATTTAGACTTTGTCTGTTCATGATTGTTTGAACTGGACGTCTTTACTTGTCAAGTTAAGTTTTTGCACGGTTGTCGAGAATAAATACAGTTGTAGTACAACTCTCGTTCAGTTCTTGGCAGTTGGATTGAAAATCTCGCAGCTGAGGATTTGCTTCACTAAAAAATATTCAATTTTTGAACCATTATCCTCATCTTTATCAAATTTTTAAAAACTTTATCTGTAGATTGAGTGTGTCATGATTAATAAAATGGAAATGGTCTACCCCTGTAGATTGAAGAAATAATAAGGATAAGGACATCAGCTTAAGAATAGATTGATATTTTATTTTTTGATTTTATTTAATATATTGTAATATTAATTCTTTGTTGGAATCTCTTTAAGTTCTTTCAATTGTTTCATGCCAAGAATGTTGTTTGCTTTAATTTTCAGACTGACTTGAAAAATACCGATTATACATTGGAAGCCGGTGCGAAGAGAAATTTTGAAGCTGCTAAATTGGCTGAAGAAATGGAAGAAAGATCTCGCAGGGAAAAAGAAGAGGAGGAATTAAACAATCCAATGAAGGTAAATCAAGATTTTTTATGCTAATAAATAATTCTTTATATTTCTATGGTTTAAAAAAAAATGTTTATCTCAGAGAAATCTAAAAAGATTTTTTAGATTTTTATTTGGTGTGTGTGAAATGTATAGTAAAGATGAATAAAATGATATGTGAGAGGAGCCTTTGATACTACATTAAAAAAAATACACTTAATTGCTTAGTTGATATGAGTTGGAAAAATGGAACCAGAACTCCAGTCCAAGGGAGATAACTCATACAAACAGTTTAAATCCTAACAGTGGGGAATGCTAGGAAAAAAAAGGATTAAAAATATTATAATAAAAAAAAAACAAACTAACATTCAATTTAAGGAAGGAACAACTTTTTGAGTTATCAACAGTAAATTATTTTCTGTGGGTGTGAATATAGATAAATACCTTTTATTTGTTTTTATTTTTATTTTGTTATTTTCTTGAAAATGACAAAAAAAGGTTTTAGAAAATCGAACGAAAGCCAGTCGCCAAGAAATGGAACAAATTGATGCTTTGGAAGAACTGAAAGACTTGAATATGAGGCACGCAACGGTCGACCACGAAATCATGTTGAAACGGCATGCAGCCCAGGAAGAAATTTTAAAGAAATTACAAGAGGAAGAAGATGAAAAATTGATTAAGTAAGAAAACCTTTATTTTTTAAAAATTTTTTAATGACAGAACAAAATTAAAAAAAATAGTCGGAGTGTAACAAAGAACACACGCGGCCAACTTGGCCCAAAAATGCACATAAATAAACGACACCACAACGCCCGGTTGTATTAACGGAAAACAATATATTCAACAAAGACAGACAAGAATAAAACATTTACATACAGTTAAAGAGTTCAATATCAGAGCTTTCTGCTCTCGTATGCACAAACAAACCCGCGTACCACATTTTCTCCTCCACGTGGGACTTCCGTTCGACACCGACCCAACTGGTCTGGTCCCTCTCGCCTCACGTCCGTTCATGTCACGTTCTGTTCTCTTCTCCTCGACACCGATGTACCTCTCCTTGCTCCAAAACCGGTGCCACCCGAACCTCGTCCCACTCTCTGTCCTCTTCCGACCAGAAAATCACACTACACAGTCTCTCCCCAAAATAAACCAGACAAAATATTGTGTGAAGAAAAGAAATTCCAGTGAAAATAAATTGCTTGACAATTGTTCCCAAATCAAGTTATTGATCCATGAAATTGCCACCATGTTGTCGGCCAACATCTTTGTAAATTTGAATCAGATCACCCTCCTCCAACCCCACCCCCATAACCAATCTTGATGAAATTTGGCATGATAGTGGTCTGTAACACAGGCCAAAATTTATTGCACTGTATCTCTTATATCATACATGCGGATGGGGACCGCTTGTGAAGTTCAAATTCCCATGAGACTCAACACTGAATAGTGTGTGTTCAGTGGTTGAGCCGGCTAAACATGGGTCAGTATGCCGACACACACACATCTCTTAACTTTAACCTTCCAAAATAACACTGCCCAAAATGATTTTATATTTAGTTTTTCTAATCTTTTTTTGTTTATTTTTCTTTCAGGTCTGTCTTTAACAAAACCTTGACTGATGTGAAGAGAATTGATTCTGATGACAGTGATAGTGAACCTCCAATCAAAAAAAGTTTCTTTGGAAATAAACCCACAGATATTTTACAGGTAATTTAACTTTGTTTATATTGTGAGTTATACTAGACACAGGATTTATTTGCTAAAGAACCAGTATTGGACTCCTAAGCCAATGATTGGAATCCAATCATCTCCTATTCAAGATAAAAATATCATTAGTTGTTGATTAAGGAGACCTTTTCTTGCCCATTGTTAAAGAGTTTTCACCATCTCAGACTGAACTGAGACTCTCAGTCCTCACTCTAGGGATTAACTCTAATCAAAGATGTTAGTTTGCATGGTCAGTCATTTTGGGAGAGGTGGTTGGTCTTTCAGTTTGAATGTTTAATGCATTTGACTGATCATGACATTAATTGCTGACCTGCCTGCTACAGAACCCGATATTTCTAAGTGGTCACCCATCTTAGTACTCTACATTGCTTAACTTCGGTGTTCTAGCAGAAACTGGTATCTCCAATGTGACTTGACTGTACTATCGTAGTTGTGAAATAGCATTGTAATACAAAATGCAAATTAGAAAATCACCAAATTGATGCGTGGGATTCTTGTCAAAGAAACTGCAATGATGAGGATTTTAGTTTGATTGGTTGAATAAAAAAAGAATGGCTATTGTAGTAAAATGAATAAGTTTTATTATTAAGTAGTAACATCGATGTTTTGGCTTGTGTGTTATTGAGACTTGAGATGAAAGGTTAATTTATTTAAAACAATATATCATTGATTAGTCCAGCCATTTAATGGTATGTGTGTGATAAATTTAAAAAATGTAAGGGAGGTAATTTAGAATCTAAGAAGGACAACTTCCATACGGCTTAACATTTTTGAATATAATTAAATTAACCTAGGTAATTCACGTCCCGGTGCTAGATTCAGTACCTGGTATTTTTAAATAGTCACCCATCTAACTACTGACTAGGCTCAATGTGATCTCATACTTAAGATTTGTTCAGAGTTTAGTCAAGCAGTGACAAGATCATAGGTCAAGTTTTGAACTTTTATTTTATTGCCTAAAATGCTTTTCAAAAAGTAATTTATGAATATAACAAATATTAATATAGAAGTTGATTCATATTAAAATGCTTTTAGTTGATTTACTTATAGTTGGCAACAAAAAGCTAATGATTGTTTTCTCGGCAATAAATGACTGAAAAGATTGATATACTATTTAGTGTTAAGGCACAAGGCCAGTTGATATATGCATGGGTGGTCACAGGTTTTAAAAATCCCCCCTCCCCTGGGGTGCCTCAGGCAATTAATTTTTTTCTCTTTAAAACTAAAGATATAGGAAATTGTCACCAAATTTTTTTATCATTTTCTTTTACAACTTTTTTTTACTTTACCTACCAACATTAAAGCAAAGGATGAAGAATTTCTGTTTCCCCCATCTTCATACCTGATGCCAAAATTAAATTCAACTTTAAATGACCACTTAAGTTTGATATGTCAGGGGCTCTAAAGACAAATTGACATTTAACAACTAAATATTTTCATTTACTTACCAAACCCATGAAATGTTATTTTGCCCTAATATGAATAAACCAGTAATTTGAAACTTAATCACTGTTTTATACTATGAACTATTTCTTCTGTATGAAAATTTATTGAATTTCTTTAGAGTTGTTTTTGATCTAACTGTTTAATTAAAAACATAAAAAACAGTTGAAAAGACATTTTTATTCAGTATTTGGAAGATTGTTGGTGAATGAAACAGATAAGTGTTTTATTATTTTTAGTTGTCACATTGAAAAATCACTTGCAAATATGAGTGTTTTATTTGCAATGTAGATGCGTGTGTGTTGTAAATGGAATCATTTGGAACTCCTTTATTATAAAAAAATTTTATCTTTCTTTCAGTCGGAACCCCTTCAGAGACCGGCTTGGGAACGTAGTGTTGGTTCTTTATCTTCCAAACAAAGCTTATCAACGTTGATCAAGAGAAAAGCTAGTTCTGTGGATGACCAAAATGCAGATACATCTTCAAAGACCAAACAGATTTCTACACCACAAAATACAGATGAGAAGAATATTTCTTCAATTAATAGCAGCACAATTAATCCAACAAAGACATTACCAAGTTCTTCTGGTCTTGGTCTACTGGGAACTTATTCTGACACAGATAGTGATTCATAATTTCACGTTACACTATAAAAAATGATCATGGTATGTTTAAAAATGTGTGTGTGTGAGAGAGAGTTTTTATGAAATTATAACTTATGCATTCTCTATTATTGTTCATAGAGAAAGAGAAAGATCCATTTTTAGAATTTCCTTGAAGCAAATATAAGGTGACGATCCCCCCCCACAAAAAAAGGACTTTTATGTATCTTTTTTAACTGCTTTTAATTCATTACTAGGGCTGTGACAATATGGTTTTATTAAAGAATATTCCTAAATAAAAGCATGTTGTCACAGCCTTACAAGTAAAAGAAATGTTAAAATCATAAAATAGTCAAGTAATGACAAAAATAATGTTTTCACAGCCCCTATCCATTACACATTACTACAACCCTTCAAGTTTATCCTCTGTATATATTACATTCCTTATACACACTTTGTTGTACCTTTAAATGTTAAAAAATTATGGAGAAATGACAACTGTTTACAGCAATTCAAAATATTAAATTCTGCTTTTTATTTAAAAAAAATAATTGTATGTTTCTTGATTCCACAAATTTTAAGTGTCTTATTGGAAAAGAATTTGTGCCAATTTTAGAATGGAACTCTTCAAGAGGAGCCTGGTTCTATTTTTGACTCTCAGGTGATAAGGCCTTTCCTAAATAAGTCTCATTTAAGTTTAATGACAAAGAGATGTTTTATGATCATAATTAACTTGGCTGCTCTACAAAGGGCTATAAAAAGGCTCTATTTATTCATGACATTTTATGGCTGGGGAAAAATATACCAAGCTTGTTATTAAGAATTGAATGAAAATCCTCACTTTTTGGAGACGTGCAATTTTCTTTAAAGAAAGAAAAAAAAAACATTTTAAGAATTCATTAAAAAATCTTTAGTTTTCTTAGTTATTTCTAGTTTTTAAAAATCTGCATTTTTTCAAAACCCAGAATAACAATCAAAATAAAACCCTTTTTAAAATGCTTTAAATAATTCCATTTTAACCCTTTGGATTCTGACTTAGCAAAATTACCAACAAGCCAATCAAATCTGTTCTATTAGATAACCATGTAGGGCTGATATATCTGATGTTTCATTTTTTTTGCCTAAGGTCACCAGGGTCAATATATCAGCTTTTCAGGGTTCAAAAGAACAATTAAAAACTTAAATTATTTGAAAATTTTATTGGTCCCACCACAAAAAGAATGAGAACCCCAAAAATTGAAAGACAGAAATGCAGTGTTTTTTTCTCTCAAAACTTAATAGAAGTTCTAAGATAAAAGGCTGAAGATTTTATAAAGTTTTATGGCTAAAGTCTTTAAAAGGGAAAATAAAGAGAAGAAATTCACATGAAAAACTTAACAGGATTCCTTCTATGAATGGATAAGAATGGAGTCTAAATAAAGAATTTGACAATTTATTGATGGCAGGGGCCGTTTGTTGCAATGGTTATATGTCACTTAAAGTTGTTAAGTCTCGGCTGTTTTTAGGGTTTGAAAAAAGCAGTGTGCATAATAAAGGGTCAGGCAATGACATTAGGACAACTGAGATGTCTTTTTTGGTGAATTTCGATTCCAGCCGAAGACCAGCCTGAACCAATTGGGACTAAATGGAGTGACTCCCCAAAACTGGGGGAGAGTATAAGAACAAGAGTGATCCAAAGTAAATATTTCAATATTTGAGACGGGGCAGAAAAGACTCCCTTCCTAGCTGGGACCCATAGACTCGACTTTGTGGACGGCTCAGATGGGAAGAATGTAAGTATATAAGAAACATTTTTTTCCAGTTAAAGAACTTGCTTACACTTTTATTTTCATCATCTGCATATGAACCCCACTTTGGTCCCAAGTCTTATACCCCCTAAACGGAACTCAAAAATAAATTTTTAAATATATTAAAAACAAGGGAATGATTTGAATTTTGGGATGGGGGCAAAAATAATAAAATATCTTTTGTTTTGGTTGAAACAAAAGATTGTATTGATATGAGAATTTTTTTAAGACTAGGATTCTTAATCTATGTTTCATTTTATTTGCAGACTTTTGTCATCATCTTCCATAGTTGTTGTTTCACTATGTTTTGGATAGAGGTATTGAGTCTCTACAATTCCAGGTGAGCATTGTCTAAAGATAGCAGTTTCAATCCCTTCCCATGCAGGCCAGTGGTTCACTTGGTCAAAACATGGTACAACAGACAACAACTATGAAGGGCAGGGGTTGTAAGAATTAAAGTTCCTATCCAGTGTCACGATTAATCACCTGATGAAAATCAGAGGATAAGATGGCCGAAACATAGTGAAACAACAACTATGAAAGATGGGGACAATAGTTTGCAAAGAAAAATAATACATGAAAAAAAATAATTTGATTTTGATTTAAACTATTTTCATTTTCAAACTGAAAACAGTGTTTATATGTTTTGTATTAAATATCTTTATAATAGTTTGAAAACTTTATACTTCATCCATAAAATAGAATCCAATACTGGCTAAAGCTGCAACAATAGCACCTGCAACTGCACCTGCAAAATAGAATTTAAAAAAAAAAATAAATATATTTATTAACCTCAACAAGCAAACAGCTGTGTTCATGCTGGGTGTCCAAAAAGTCACTGAAGAAATGATGAATTGTTCTTGGATTTTCAGAATTCTAAAATAAATTAATTTTGTTAAATTCATTCAACTGAAAATGGGCTTCATTTGACATAGTCAACTTTTGCAGAAAATTTGAGGGGGTGGTGGTCATGTCAGATGAGTTCTTGCATTTGAACTGCATATTGAACCTTAATTTGAAATTTTTCATGCTTCAAGTGATTTTTAGACACTCTACATAGAAATTAAAAAATAAGTGAGGCTTTGTGGCAATTGTTTTAGAATTAATCCTCAGCCTTCACAATGAAAGGATTTGATCTTAAGGAGAAAGCTTATTACATTCTATTGAAAAGAAATAAAAAAAAAAATATTCTGACTTTCCATTCTCACCTAAATAGTATTTTCCAATATTTACTTTTGAAACTTGTGGATCTGGATTGACAACTGCTCCTCTCTTTGGTTTTTCAATGTCATCATCCACTGAAGAAAGAAAAATGATTATTAAGTTAATTGATAAATTATAGTTCTTCTGAAGCATCATAGGATTATTGATAATAAATATAAAGTTTTATTAAGGCTATAATGAAGCATTAAAGGTATCAGTCAGTTAGATTTTGGAACTATAATTCCATTATCGAACTATTAGTCTTTTTTCGTGCTTGTCTTTGTGGGTTATTTTGTTATATTCAATGACTTTTTGACAGTTATTTAATGCACTTCCTTCTCTTTTCATTTCATGTTTTTAAAACAGCAATGGATATAACAAAAAAAGATCAATAGTTTGATAATGAAGTTATAGCTCCAAAATATAACTGACTGATACCTTTAACACATCATTATAGCCTTAATAAACTTTATATTGATTATTAAGGTAGTTTTTACAAATTTTATTGGTAAAAATAGGCTAAAATTACCTGTTTTTTTTTTTTTTTAGAAAAATAAATAGTGAGGTTAAAATTACCTGGTGTTCTTTCACACTGTAGCTTTAAGTCTTCTTCAGTAATTGTGACGTCTAAAAGTTCTTTAAACCGACTGACTGTCTCTTCTGATTCTTCATCTTGAAACATATAGTCACAAAACTGCAAAACACTGTTGGGTTGGCTCCCAAATACTCGAACTGGAGTATCAAACACTGTTTTTGTAACTGAAAGGAAAAAAGAAATTTCCTTTCTCTTGGTTTCCTTTTTAACAGCATATCAAACTTATCAGTCTTCTATAATGACAATAATCCTCTTTGATAGTCGTCTTTTATTCAACACCTTTAATACCCCAGAGCTATAGGGAAAGAGGGGTTTTGATAGCTTTTTGGTCACACAATGCAAAAAATAATCATTTTTGACTAATAGTAGTTCTAATCCATAGCTAGAGACAATAAGGGGATTGATGGCTTGATGGAATAAGAATGACTTCAGAAATTTTGTCTCTTTCCAATCAAATGATTTGTTTTTTGGATCCTAAGATTATATCTGTCTACATTTGGATGATTATATTTAGAGCTAGAGATATAAACAATTCAACCAATCAGATGCTAGAATTGGCATTTTCTTTGGTTATTTAAGCTGCTAAAGTCTTTTGAAACTTATAGTTGTTGTTTTTCTTGACATTTTTACATTGTGGACCTTCTTCTATATTTGATACAAATATTGAATTATTCCCTGACTGGATTATTGAAATGCCTTTTGCCTTAAATCAGGGTTTCTGAAACTTTTGATTAATAAAACCCAATTTATGAGTGGTTTTTTTTTGGCAACCTCAGACAAATATTATGTAAATATATTTAATTAACCATACATGCATACAAATTAATTGTTATAAAAATTAATTGTTATTAAATATATCACACATGAAAATTAATTAATTTCCGAAAGAATAAAAACTATTATTGTATTAATTCTATTTTAAGAAAAGGTTTTAAAGGAGAAAAAAATGTTGACAATTGAATCTACAAACCTGCATCTTCTTCTATAACATTGATGTCTTCACATAGAAGCTCACAGCGAGAAATTAAACTCCGAATGACGTCACACTTGATTGCCTGCAGGGTAAATAATATTGAATAAATATAGAAAAATCATGAAATCAAGAAAATCTTTTTAGAATTTTTATTTGAAGTAAAATATTAAAAACACATGAAACAAAAAAAAATTATTTTTATAAAGAAATGATAAAAATGCTATCTTTAAAATAAAATTTCTAATAAAATATTGGAAATAGTTAAAAACAAAAGTGATTTACATAATCAACATTAAAATTACTATTTTATAAAAGCAATGATATAAATGCTATTTTGAAAATAAAATTTCTAATAAAATATTGGAAATAGTTAAAAACAAAAGTGATTTACATAATCAACATTAAAACTACTATTTTATAAAAGCAATGATATAAATGCTATCTTCAAAATGAAATTTTTAATAAAATGTTGAATGGCAGGGAAATATTCTATATTTGACATAAAAAATTTCTTTCTGAAGATAAAACATTTTAATTCAAAAACTGTCCCTTAAATTATTAAACTAAATAATAAGTTTTATAGGATAAAAAAAATATTACAAAACAAAATAGGAAATCAAAATGATTTTAATGGTTTTTACAAATATTTAATAATCAGAAACAGTCTATATTCCATAATTAAAAAAACTTAAATTCAATAACCTTTTTATTAATCAAATTGTAAGATTTTATTTAATTATCTACAAAAATTACAGTAAAACATCTATTATGAATTTAATTAAAATCTATTAATATTTCATTATGATTTTTTTCCTTTAATATTTCATTATTTTATCATTATTTCTTTTTGAAATTTCAAAGCAGTAAAGAGAAAAAAAGGAATAAAAAAACCCCTGCTAAATATGTCCTCGTACCTGAACGCCTTCTTTAACAGTTGCTTTTGGGCAAACATAAGCATAAGTTGACATGACACCTCGAATCCATAAACTTGAAGAACATTCACTGACTTTTACAGACGATGGCATGTCATCCTAAAACCAAGAATCAACAAATAATCTTAAAGTAAATAATTAAAAACAAGACGCGCGTGCGTGGCCCCCCTATCACACTTAGCTCTAAAAGTCCCCGAGGGACGCAAAACAGATTTTTCCCGGGGTAAACATTATACAATTTGTGAAATGAACAATACCCTACACATTTTGGATAAGTTACAGAAAAATTAAACGGATGGATCAAAAGTTATAGGCCGGAAAATGTTATTTTTGGCTGTTTTGGGGCATTTTTACCCCCTGGGAGGCTAATGAGATTTTTTTTCAAAAATCGGAGAATGTCACTTTCTAACCTGACCGAAGTTACAACTTCATGCAAAATTTCAGAAGAATTGAACGGATGGTTGCAGAGAAAAACGAGAACGAACGAACGAACGAACGAACATGCCTCAAAACATAGGTTCCCCTCATTAAATATCGGGGTACCAACAAAAATAAAACTATATTAAAAATCACTAAAATTTTAAGAATAATATAAAATAATACATAAAAGTGATCACAATGTAAAGAAGTCACTTTATAAGAATGAGAATAAAATAAAGAAATCTTTTAAAAAAATTCGTATAAAATAATGCACAATATAAAAGGCAAAACAATATTATCGTCGCATGGTTCTGTTGTTTACTGCAACGTAAATGTGTGTCTACTAATTCAGAATTAGTGAAGCGTGTTTATCGCTGTACTAACAAGCAAATTGCAATTTATGGCGCAAACTGAAATATCAAAAGAAACAGTACAACAAAACAAAAAAACAAATTCAGAAAAACAAACACACAATTTAAAAAAAATCAATGTTGAAATACAAAAAAATAAAAGGAAAGGAAAAAAAAAACAGTAAAAATAATGGTCAGAATAAAAAAAAGTAGCAAGTTTTATTTGAGGATTGTGGTTTTTATTATTCTATACGCCATTAAAAATGGAAGCTCTGAAAATTACCGCCAATTCCCGACGCAGGACAATCAATGAAGAAGCTAATATGATAATAACTGATTCACCAACACACATATCGTATTTGTATCAATATGCTCATATTCGTAAGTATATACGGTGTAAGCGAATGCTCATCATGTCTGAACTGTCTGGATCCTGACAAAGACACATGTGCGTAAATAAGAATAAGACAATAAAAAATACAAAACTGTTAAGAATTTGTACAACTATTATTCGGACTGTTGTCCTCATCCTTATCATTGTTATATTCACAACCTTTCGGCCGATTAACCCTTCGGCCTTCTTTAGGTGATCGATCTCGGGAACCTTCTTGTCGTAATCGGGAATTACAGAATTTCGAACTCAAACTGCCTTCTTCTTGGAATTTTGTGATTACTGCTTTTGGGTGGAATAGAAACCTTAACCTTCAGCTGATGTTCACATTTGAAGTATAGATACTCCAATGCCTTTATCCGTTGAGCCACGCGTGCTTAGATAAAGTTATCTAGATAAGAATTATATAAATTTTTAAATGGCACAGAAGGACAAGTTCTCTTGCCCTTAACTATTTAACCAGAAATAATGATTTAACTCATCTTTGCTCGAATTGTATTTTAAAACAAAGACCGACTTATCTATAATTTAATATTTGGGCAGCGACGGTAGAGCATTGGTAGAAGCTCGGGCTCTAGAATCGCATTACCCGAGTTCAAATCCCAGTCAAAACCATTACTTTCAGTATAGTTGCCTCGGGCGGATGGGGCTCGTTAACTCGGGAGAGCAACTTATCTAGGTGAAGGGTAACACCAAATTTTAAAAGTGCACGTAAGAACACGTAAAAATGGCTTTGTGCCAAACTTAGGTTGGTGCTTGACCAAGTAAATATAATATAACCTGTGTTATTTAGCTATGAATTAGTAAAAAATTAGATTTAAAAAGCATACACAAAAAAACATTAATTTCTTTCAGACAGCTGTCCTCATATTTTATCTTTATTACATCACATTTCGAAAAACTTATCCTCTGGCCTGCGTCGGGTGATTAATTAAGACGTCAGGTGATTAACTACGACATCAGGTGGTTAACTGCAACTTCAGATAGAAATGCTGGGTCAGCTGACCAATAAAAGATGAGAACAACAGCCCGAAAAAAATTAAACCATAAATTATGAAGCTTCATCTCAAAGATTTTTTAAATGATAACAAAAACAACAAAGAATTTTAAAACAAGTTAAAAAACTATATTCAAACAAATTATTTTAAAATAAATATACAAACAAAATAACAAAAATCTTTATATATATATATATATATATATATAAAATTAATTGTTTAAGAAATGATATATTTGAATATTGTTTTTATATAACCTGTATGTACATTTCGCCTATTAAGGCATTATCA
>JAUZSX010290368.1:0-14267 GCA_034780655.1 Idiosepius hallami
TAAAAACAAAATAATTATATATATGTATCTATGCATTTATATATATATATATATATATGTTCATCTATATATATGTATATATATATATATATATGTTCATCTATATATATGTATATATATATATATATGTTCATCTATATATATGTATATGTATATATATATCTTTGTATATATAAATGTATATAAATGTGTATATATCTATCTATCTATCTATCTTTGTATATATACATATATATATATATATATATATATGTAAGAATGAAGTGGGCCAGACCAAAATGCTTGTTCTATGGGGATCTTGAATGCGGTAAGCTGCCCAATAACAAACCTTGGAAGAGGTACAAAGATGTCATTAAGGGCAACCTGCTAGCTGTGGGCATAGGATTAGCAAAGAAGGAAACGGTAGCTGAAGACTGGAAAGCTTGGAGGGGCAACGTCTACATGAGATGCAAGAATTTGGAGGATTTGAGATGTGAACATGTCACTATCAAGCGAGCCTTACATAAATGAGAGGACATAGAGAACTATGATCTTGAGACCACGTACATGTGAGGAATCTGTGGTAGAGTATCCATGTCAAATGAAGGCCACAAGAGTCACAGAGATATGCACACGGGACAAGAGTTGGAAGCATGGGGGAGGGGGAACGGGCAGGGATGGGTTGCCCACCCGCAAGTCTATCCGGCAGGTGGGGTGGGGCTATGTGGAACCATATGCGGACTCATTCACATGCTGCCATGTCATAAGGGTTGGCCATCTTCTGTAAAGAAGTGGTAGTCAACATATATATATATATATATCATTGACGTAATTAAACTCATTTGTAACTTAGTTACGAAGAGTTTCATAACTTATATAAATAAATGAATAATAGTTTGTTTGCTATTGTTTTATATATTCCTTTTAAAAGAAAAATTCTTAAAAACTAGTTCATAAATAACTATAAAAATTGATTTACCATACCTATCTCCTTCTGCAAAAGCAATTTCTTTCAGTTGATAACAAGACACATTCATCAAACTGTAAGTTTTATAAGACAAATTTTTACCTGCTTCACTCAAACAATTGCTTTTGTTTTTATTTCTCTTTAAGGTGGGAAGCATTTTTTTTCTTAAATACTTTAAATCTAATTTTGGAGGCAGTTCAAGTTTTTATCTCAGAGCCATTATTATTTACCACTAAATACAACTGAATATAAGTAAACAACTGAGTAAAAATGTTTATCATAATTAAATACCAACAACAAATTTTCTTTTTTTGAATACACTAAAAAAATCTAACAAAATAAACAAAAGCCACACATCAAAAGATTTCCAAAACATATCAGTAGAAAAAATGAGATTAGATTTTGTTTTTCTTTCTAATGGTTCTTTAAGGTATATTTTAAATTCTATAGAAATAGTATGCAAGGGGCAAATAGAAGCATAACACTCTTAATATAAAGTTATTCTATAAAATATATTTTTTATTCCAATAGATAGTAAATTTTTAGGAATTCTTGATGATAATAGAAATCATTGAACTTATTTCCTGATTACATCAATATTAGATTCTATGCCCTGGTATACAAGAACTAAAATATATCCATAAGAGACATTTAAATCAAGTGAAAAATTGTCCTGAAATAGATTTTAACAACCAGCAGGATGAAATGGAAGAATACATTGAGGTTATTTACATCACATTTCATCTCAAACTCTCTCAACATGCTTCCAAAAAAGAAAAATCACTGAACCTTTATCTATCGAGACAAAAAAGAAGAAATGCTAATGTGAAATAATAAACCTTCTTACAAGAAAAAGGCTTTGAGAGAGAGGGTTAGAATGTGATCCCAATAGATGAACTTGTTCTCACATGACACTTCTTGCCTAGGTCCTGTTTTGTGCATTCTCCGGTTAACAGAATGTGTGCACAATTTCCTGATTGTGTGAACTCAAAAGAAGATTCTTCCTGCTCTCCTTTGTTTCTTGTACTATTTTCTTTCATTATAACTAATTACAATTCATTCCTAAGTTGCATTTTTAGTCCAAATTTTCCTTGACCACAAGTAATCCAAAGCAATCGGTTAAAATAGTGGCAATACTAATCTATATTATATAATAAAGACCATTCTATGTTTATTATTATTTATCCTGTAATGCTCTGAAAATTTAAGGCTAAAATTTGTAGTATGCATTTAGAGGTTTATCTTCTGTGCCTTATCATTAAAAATTGGCATAAAAAATTACATTTTTGATAATTAATTAGAAAATTTATTTTGAAGTAGTTCATTTTGTTAATGTATAAAATTTAGTTTGAAATTAATTATTTGAAAAAAATAAATATCTTAAGGTCAATTTATTATATTAATTTTAAAACCTGTTATTTCAAAAAGCTATAGGGATGAAATTTAGTAAACACATAGCCAAAGGCATTTCAAAAAGATTTAGATGTGGAGGCATCTGGAATTTTTAACATGACGTCCATAGCAGCCATTTTTCAAAATGGCCACTAGCAATGGACATTTTCTCATGGGGCAATAATAAAATATGATATTTTAGACCTAATTACCATCCATATATAACACTCAGTAAATGTCCAAAGAATCATAGAAACTTGTCATTTAATATACAAGATGGCAGCCGTCACTTGTATGACTGCCGGATTTGATCTCGAAGTCAAACCAGTAATTGTTTACGATGCAGAATTCACCTATTGAAGCTTTTCTTTATCTCAGAAGACTTAAATGAGGCCAAACCTAGGGTCTGTCCCAAGGAAGACTTTTTACACTCTCTTTCATAGAAGCAGACGGCAGTGCATTGTAACTGAGCTTCTCACTTACAATGCCCAACACATTTTTTGACAATAACTATCAAGCAATTCATATTTGTTATTGCTGTCACCGACAATACAAAGTGGTTGTTTAATGGACAGTGCAGATATGAAAAAATTGATTATTTTTGATTTTCAAATTATATTTCTTTTTACTTTACTTATTTAAGTATTTCTATTGCACTCTTCAAATTGAATTCTCAATAATTCATTTAAAAGAAAGTGAACTATTCATAGTAAAACCAGTGACACTAAAAGGATTGTAGAACAAGAATTAAACATTTTATGTGTATTTTATAAACAAGACAAAAAACAAATTTTGAACCAAAATATAAATTGATTGATTAAAATTGATTCAAAAAATTGATTTTTCAAAAATAATTTTCTTAAAATAATTTTAGAAAATAAAATATTTCTTCTTAAAATGTGAAAAAGTTTAAAATTGACCATTTTTCTAGTAAAAACTCCAAAGGAAAATTGGGCAATGGAAAAAAATGACACAAGAAAAATAAAGGAAAGTTTTAAGCACTTGAGGGTGTAAGCCCATTAACATACCACCTTCAATATTTCAGGGGCATATTGGGTGGAGATATAAGGTCCTATCAAGATTTAAAACAATTAAAAACTTGATTTTGAATTTAGGTGTGTAAGCCTCTGTTAACATCCCATCCTCAATATTTTTTGTGGGGAGTAGATTTCTTCAATTATTTTCAAAGTAATCTATTTTTTTTCAATTTTTACTTTGTTTTTTTGTTTGTGTGGTGTTGCAGCTGCATTTTAAAACAAATAGTTGCATCAATTTATTCTATTTTGATCAATTGCCAATAAGTGCTCTCATTCAGTATTACTAAATTTTGATAAGTATATTCGACTAACTCAAACTTAAAACACTAGAAACAAAATTAAAAGTAGAGGTGAGATTTTTTTAATTGCAGAAAAAACCAACCAATTATCATTGGCACCTGTTGAACATTTACGGAGCAGTTGAAGTCAGCACAGAGGGGAGGTTTGTTGATTTCAGAGTGGCAATAGAAATGTGAGTGACAAAGCATGCTCCTAACACAAAAATAGGCTACCTTGTTTAAAAATGCATCGACAGTGGTGGTGAATATGTAAAAAAAATTAATTATTGAGCACAAAAGGTAGCTCATTTTAATGGTAATACTCCAGTCTTTATAGCCCTTCAAATTAAAAAAATAAATATGCGGATTTTACTTTTGGAACAGCCTTCATATTTTATAAGATCATCTAAGTTAATAGAATTACATGGTACCTTACATCATTTACTGAAAAAGGAAACTATAATATAACTTGAGGCAAACATAGATAGAGAATAAGATTGAGAAAGACAGACAGAGACACGCACACACACACATAAAAAAAAATATGTCAAGATTTTTTTGTAAGTACTTAAGTCATGGTTGTCTAAACACAAAAACTATATTTATTGATGGAGGTAAAATTTTTAAGGCATAAATATTGTAACTGTGAAAATTCTTGACAAGTTGTATATGAACCTGGCTGGGTCTGCTTCGAGCTACTTGCATGAACTTACCATTAGCTCTTATTGTCTGCAAAATGAGAGATATAAGTGTCTGCATTCTTGACAATGAAAAAAGGGAACAATGACAGCTTCCCTGTACATTTCCATTAAAGAAATAAAGTCGTAACATACTATTTGTGAATACCATCAATGTAGATGTCAGTCATTTATCCGTGAAATGCTAAAAACATACTTACATGGAACTATTCATATACAAATCAGTTTTTCATAAAGTGGTATGTGGCTTTAAAGAGAACATACACTTACATATTTTGAGATAGATAGAAATATAGTTTTATAGATGTTGTGATACAGAAATTCTAATTGCACAGAAAAATAGAAATCAATTCAGCATAAAGTGATTCTGAGTAAAAATATGTATACATATAACAAAGAAGTATATTTAAATAAAAAAAGAAACAGAATAAGGATTTAATTGTTAAATTAGGCCAACAGCATAATGTTTTGGTTTATTAAAACCATCGTCTGGCCGTATAGATGTTTATCTACATTCAAAATCTTTCGACAACAAATTTTTTAATGTGTTGTGGCCTCTGAATTAATTTTGAAATAGAGAAAAAAGTGATTCGAGTGATATCTGTGAAGGTTGAAACCATTTGAAGATAACACTGAAGATTAAAGTAGATACTCAAATAACTTAAACTTAATACAAATAAAGTTGTTTTTTTTTTTTTTTTGAATTAGCAAAAACTCATCTCACTCAAAAATAATCATATGCAAAGTTAAAAAAAACTAAAAAAAAACAACATGAATCTATAAAAATTGTAATTATTATAACCATGCTTAAATAAACACAAAATAATTTAGCAAATAATTCTGTCTTTAAAATCAGTGTTTATAAATGTTGGCCTAAAATTACTAAAAGCAGGGATAAAAACAAAGATTCTTAACTAAAGATGAATTTGAAATTCTTTGAATGAAAACAAATTCCAGCTGAAATGAAGGTGCTTTCTATCAATTAAGATACAAGAGAGACAACCAATAGGTGAGGCACAAATTATTTTCAAGAATCAATCTATTAAGCCACACCTTGTATTTAAGTTTGGATATCTGCACTAAGTTCCTTCTGTTTGTAGAAAGTATATAACTGTTTGACACTGTTTTATCTTTTAAGGCTAGCCTTTCTAATTAGTGATCATCAAAGGCTGACAAATTTGGTTTGTGTAATTTAAACATGAACACATACACACACACACACTATATATATATATATATATATATATATATATATATATATACCTACACACATGTACTGAAATAAAAATGCAAGTTTAATCAGAGTTAAAAAAAAATACTAGAAAATAACTTTATGGGTAAACAAAAAAAAAACAATAACAAAAAATCAATAAAGAATTTAAAATAATAAAAAAAGAAAAAAACATGCTTTTTAAAATAAAGAAAATATAGCAAAATCAATTATTGTAAGGCAATATACACATACATTCATGTTTAGCCATTTTGAAAAAGAAAATACATTGTTATTTTATTCAAAGAATCTTTCCATCTTGCTAATAATAGTATTCAGAATATTTTCATAATTAATAATTCTAATATTATCAAAAATGACCATTCAACTTGGAAAATTATCAAAATTATTGAACTATGTCTGTTATGATGATATGTACAATATTCAGAAACATAATTTTAGATCTATCTTTCATCTTTTTAAAGAAAATGGTGTGTCATCCTTATCGATAGCAAGTGTCAAATATGGATATTAACTAAAACTAATATCTATAATTAAATTCTTTTAACCACAGTGTAGTCTAAAAGGTTTATATTCCTTTAGATTTATCATTTTGTGACTTACACTTAGGGTGAAAAAAAAACAAACCAATGTTAATACTCCCTGAACATCATACTATTTTCCCACTAAGCACAGATGTTTTAGATTAGGAAAAATATAATAATAAAAAAACAATCTTTAATAAAACTATTATTGATGCAGTGAATATTACTGCAGCAAATAAAAAGAGGAATTGCAATGTGTCAAATATTGGATAAAGATACTTAACATTTCAGCATCCAAAATGTTGGTTAAGGTTGAAATAATTAATTAATTAATGCAACCAAATTTCACTTTAAAAAAGTTACAGAAAAATTGCTTATGATTTAATACACATTTTATTTTATTTTTTTAGCTACGTCAACCCCTTTTATAGGCCATTAAAAGCTATTTTATTTCTGGTGATATCATGGCTTAAATGTTCTTCAAATTTAACTTAACTTTAATTTAATTTAAATGAAAGTAAGTATGAATGGTTGTTAGTAATAACAATGATAGATTTTAAAACCTACCAAAATTTACATATTTTATCAGAATGTTCACAATCATATCAATTAATGGATGTTTCTTTGTTTTTATAAGATTATCAAGAGAGACTATTGATAGTTTATGCTATGCAGATATTGAGGAAAAATGTTTTTTTTATCCATTTGTGATATTATCATATCAAATTTATCAAGTATGTTCATTCAATATAAAGAAAGTAACTTCTATGTATAATTTATACATTAAGTAAATATCTTTCTTTTTATAAGTTTATAATGTTTAGTGCCAAGGTTTTAGATTTTGTTTTTTCAAAATCCTTAAGAGGAGGCTTGTTAATTTGGACTATTGCTCTCATCTTTATTATTGTTATTTACAATGCCCAGATGATGATGATCACTTTGGTGTTTTTTAGGTGACAAAAATATCTTATTCATAATCTAGACCAAATTTGCACTCTGAAGTTTTTTTTATTGGCAGCAGAAAAAATAAAAGATCATTATGCAGATCTTGACAATGGACAGAAAAGGTTGATTTCTGAAAGAAGGATGAAACATTAATTTTCTGATGGTAACAAAAATAAAGATGATGACAATAGTTTGAATAATAAATACAAAGTTTCAGATATATTTCACATTTTTATTGAATATGAGTTAGAAAAAATATGATGATAAATATTTGACTGATATGTTACAAATAGAAACTCAAAATATCTATCTTTTGTCTTCTAATATAAAATGGAATTTTGTTCTAAATTAGAACTGAAATTTTATCAAAAACTGTAAGAATAACTTAAAGAGAAGCAAATGTTTCTGATGATGGAAACACAATAGTTATACCAACTGTTCAGTTATAAAAGGCATTGAGAGGAGTACAAAGATAGAATTTTCTAAGTGAGCCAATATAATCAAGCTGCTAGGAAATAGTACTAATATTATAACTGTGCAATTCTGTAACTGAGTGACTCGAGTTTTAACATAGGAATTGTAAGACTCAAATTAAAAATCTCAATTAAGTTGTTTTGTTATCTTCATTTGGGTGATTACTTCCTTATTTACATTTCATTTGATATAGATTAAGTAAGGACAACTATTATTCCATGTGCTAAACAAAAATAACTATAAAGGTTATTATAAATGCCATTAAACATAATAACCTAACACAACTAATGTTATAACTCTAAATTGCAGTATTGCAGGATGCAATCATCAAAATTGTTTGAAAGTTAACATATGTTATATAAAGTGTATACAAGAATTGTGATTTCTTAGCTGTCATTGGAATTCATATATTTCAAAACATGAAGCATTAATAAATATGCTTACAATATATAGATATATTATACTTATGTACTTTCATACAGGTAATCTATAATCTGTTTTGTATTGGTGTAATCTCCTTTCAGACAAGGAAAAGGAAGGAAATGAGGAGAAAAAAGGAATTAAGAAAAAAAACATTATATGACCTGAAGTAGTACTTTAGAATATGATCAAGTAGAAAAGAAGAAACAAGAAAACAGCAAAAACTGAGGGAGAATGGAGAGATGATGATGATAATAATAATAATAATGAGGAGGAGGAGGAGGAAGAGAATATATTTGCCAGAAGATATTTGTATTGCACTAATTTTCATACACAAATAAATCCAATTTATTAATTAATTTTGTTGTTGGTTGAAAAATGTTCATAAATATTAATGCAGAATTACTTGGAGCTGATATTTTATCATTAGCAATTCAGTAATATTTTTTCTTATTTGAGAATTATTTAAAATTTTTAATCTACTGTCTAAAGATAGAGAACATAGCTGTAAAATTTGGGAATTATTAAACAGGAAATCAAAATCTCTCTCAATTACATGTATTTTAGACTAAATACCCTTTGGAAAGGGATGAAGCTCTATTTATTGTCATAAAATGCATTTTACAGTAAACCCAGTGTTCTTCCAATAATACATTTAAAAAAATATTTGAGTAGAAAATGGTTTCGGGTATTCAAATATTGTTGTCTGATATGACTTAAAACACTGTGTTTCTCACTTTATTGCAGATCATAATTTTGTTAATAACTTTAATAATATTAAACATACAAAATTGAAATTTTGCACACTGATAGAGAACTTTTAGGAAGGTAAGCTACCAAAATATCTTTTAAATCTATATGATATTTAAAAAATTATCAGCAGTATAATTTTTTGCTGTCATTTTCACTGTTTCTCGCTTATTGCAGGTTTTTGAAAACTCCCTTAAAAAAGGCTTTTGAGTGCTACTTGAAAACTCCCTTAAAAAAGGCTTTTGAGTGCTACTTGAAAACTCCCTTAAAAAAGGCTTTTGGGTGCTACTGAAAAGCCCAAGATTGTAGGAAGCCTTGCAAAGGGAATGACTTGTTTGTATTTTGCTAAGGAACTGTGAAGGAATAAGATATCCTTGGTTCCTTTGTGGAGAAACCCAAAGTCACACCACGAGATAAGGCCAAAACAATAAGCATTCCTCGTGTTATGTGAAAAATATGTAGGCAGGTCAATAGAAGACAAGATAGCACCAGCATTTCCATTTTTGCCAAAGCTAGCATGAGTCTGATGTCCAGAATAACCAGGTGTAGTATCTTGAAGAAATGACCCAGAGATGTGAAGTCAATTTCCAGACCACATATGAACCAAATTCATGAGAAAAAACAATGAGTGGGCAAAAATACATGTAAACAGACAAGGGCAGCGACGGTGGAGCATTATCAAAAGCTCGGGCTCTGGAATCGTAGTATGTGAGTTCAAATCCCAGTCAAAACCATTACTTTCACTCTAGCAGCCTCGGGCAGATGGGGCTCGTTAGTTCGGGAGAGCGGCTCATCTAGGTGAAGGGTAACACCAAATATAAAAAGCCCGGGTAAGAGCACGTAAAAATGGCCTTCTGCCAAACTTGAGGGTGCTCCCCAAGTAAATATAATACATGTAAACAGACTTCCAACAGGTTCTGTTCACAAACAAAGCTATAGCCACGCTTGATGGTCAAGATGGATAGACTAGAGTTTGTAGCCCTGCTGGAGCTTTTTATCACACATTATGCTCATTGCCATTAAGGACACAGTTAAGTTATGTTTTTGGTGGGTATCGCAGGGGATACATTATTAGGGCCTTTTCGAGTGCCTAAAGGTGTGAAACTCACAAGCCAAGCATACTTACAGTTTTTAGATGAGCATTTATTCACTTGGTTGTATGATCTGCCTTTAATTTGTAGATATCAGATAATTTTTATGTATAATGTTCCATCTCATGCAGCAATGGCTACGACTTCCTTCCTTGCATTTCTGAAGATCAAGGGTGAGACTCTCAAACTTTACAGTAAGAATGGTATTCTTTTTGTTGAAATCAGACAAATTTTTTAAAAATTGTTATACATAGATCAGTTTGTTCAATGATAACTCCTTTGCATTATTGTAACGTACAAAGCAAAAGTCATTTAAAATTGTTTTAGAAAAATGATCCTTTTAAAGTGTATCCAATACTTTTGCATTTAATAAATTATATTTTTCCATAAATATAAACCCAAATATTGGTTGGAATAGTAATAGGAATGTACTGACCAAATTTCAGGTAAAATCTTGAACCCTAAGTGAGTTATGAAGAAAAATCTAATGTATCCAATAATTCTGCGAAGCACTGTATGTATTGATAAATAGATAGATAGAGAGATTGATAGATAGATAGATAGATAGATAGATAGATAGATATATGCCTGTGTGTGGATTACTTAATGTTTTTTTCCTAATATCATATCATCAGTATGCATGTGTGTGTTCACTTGCATATTGCTTTACAATTCAGATTATCAGAATAAAATATTGATTAAAAATCACAGTCACCAGAAGCAAAGTAATATTGATTAATAAAAAGATTTGCTGCCAGATTTTTTTTTTCATTTTATGCAAAAATCAAACTGTTAAGAGCTCACCAGAAATGCACAAATATACACACATATAAATATACACACACACAAACACACATACACACATACGCACACACCTCATAAAAATATTTAGCTATTTATTTATGAATTAGAGAAGTTTCTAAAAGGAAAGACTAAAAGCAGAAGCATAGTTAAAGACACATATGTACCATATTAAAAAATGATAACAATAAAAGCTATGTTAGTTCTATGTATTTATGTGCTTTTTTTGTATATGTATATATAAATATATATATAAATATATATATACAAAAAAGCACATAAATACATAGAACTAACATATATATATATATATTTATTAACTGGCATTGTTTGTTATAATTTTAGTCATTAATCTGCTCAGACTAATTATGCTATAATTATGAAAGACAAATGAAAAATGAGAAATAAAGACATAGGTCAAGCCAAAATTAATAAAGAAATCATAACAAACCTTATTCAGCAATAAGAAATAAGGTGCAAAGTAAAAAGATTTGAACTTTTTCAAATTTTTTTCAAGTTCTTGGGTTTTAAATGCCAGTGATTATTATTCTATGAATACTATTCTATTGAGTATTTAGACCATGGGTTATCATCTAAAAGCCTGCGGGCTAGATCTAGCCCACAATTAAATTTTTTTGGCCTGCCATCTAATAATAAGCAGAAACAAGTATCTCGTGAGTTTAATTACAATTTCTATTTTGTTCGTAGCGAAGAATCAGTTTTTTTTTTTATTGAATGTTATAATAACTCTTTTTTTTCATTCATGGAGCAAAAGAAATATTCTTTGGTTAAATATTTTTTGTATTTTATTTCTTTTTGGCATTCTCATAGTAAAATAAGTGATATTGCTTAAATACAAGATGTACAAAAGGTTGCTATGGTAATATAGAAATTTGAGTTAACTAATGAACTGTAAATCTTATTATAAAACATTTAAACAATACAATTTTTACCAATATAAAAAGGTTTTATTTATTTATATTATCACAGCTTATCTTAAAAGAAAATGTGAAAAAAATACAGAACTGAAATTATTATTCTATTGTAGTTCTATGTTATAATTCATTTCATAATATTATTTTACATTAAATTTTTAACTTGCGCAATCTATTATGCTTAAATGTTTGTTTTGTTAATTATTGAAAAAAACTTTTTTTGATTTTTCTTTTTTTGTTTAATAATATATTAATCAATCTTATTCAAATCACAATGTTTTAACTCTATATTTTAATGTAGAATAAAAAGTAAAATATGAATGATGTTAAGTTTTATTAAACTAAACAAACAAAAACAGGCAGAAGACAAGACTCCCCACCACCAATTTTTCTTTCTTTTTTTTAAGAATTCTTTTTAACCATGTCTGAAAGCTTAGAATATTGAAATTCTAATTCTGGTTTTCTAAACATTAAATTAACTGATGATTCTACCATGAGATTGAAAAAATTGATAATCATTGAAATTGATCCCATCTCGACCATTAATCATTTATAGAATTAGAGAAAATTAAATAATAACAATTTTTACATTTCTCAAAAATAAAATGGACACAACTAAACAAAAGTTAGGTTATGTTGATTAAATTTACTTTCATTAACAGAAAATAAATGTTTATGAGTATTTGATTCCAAGAATTGTTTTTTTGAATGAGTGTTTTTCTGTTGCAATCAAACTATTAAAAAGAAAAACAAACATTTACTCTGTTTAAGCCATTGCTATGGAAAAATGAGAGGTTTCTTATCCTAATAAAGTGTTTTAACCTGGAAGCAAATTTAATGATCAAATTAGGATTTAAAACTGTATATTATGGCTACAAAATCCAAAATGTAGTTTTGTAAAGTATAATTTAAACATTTTTTATCTTCATTCCAACACTAAATGTTAAAATTACAAGAAGAAAAAACAACTTTTATTGCATTTAAAATATGAATTATTTTTTCATAAATGAAGTTGTTATTGCTGTTCTCCTTTTTTACTTGATGGAAAAAAACTTTCTAATTTCTAAAATATTTTAGGAAAAGACAATTATTGATTTGTATTGAGTCACAAAAAGAATGAAATACCCACAAATAATGGCTATTCTTGGAAAGGATTCAACAGCCACCATGTATGCAGCAGTCATATCTTTTGCACTACATTAAGGTAATCTTAGAAGTGTCTTTGAAGTTTACTCCACTCTTACCAATGAAATCATTTAAGTATAGAAGATTGTTTACAAGCCTTAGGAATTATTGAGAAACTTAGAAAATGAGTTTTACATGAACTTGAGGAAAATGAGAAAAAAAATTGGTCAAAGTTTTTTTTTTCTACAAATGGAAATGAACTTTTTTTAAGCAAAGGTAGTTAACAACAGTGAAAATATCATTAACATCAGATTTACAAACAAAATGAATTATGATTAATCCTATGTTGCCTTCAGCATCTAATTAGAAAATGAAATAACTAGATTTAATTTTTACTCAATTGTGAGTTTTTTTTGCTTTTATTCAAATTCTCGTCCTCAATACTTCATAGTCATTTCTTTAAAAAAAAAAAGAAACCTATGAAATATCACTTAGTCTATCTTTGGTATGTAACTAATTGCTTTTAATTGCCCAAAATGAAAATTAATATTCAGAAAAGCAAAACACTTAGATAATCTGAGAAATTGGCAGAGTTCTTTCAAATCATAAATGATTCTTGTTTCATAAGCCATCTTCTTTGGTATAAATTGATCCTTAGAAAAATGAATTTAATTTAGAATGGTAACAGATCCAAATGAATATCAGGGTAGCAGTAGCACTAGCTCTAGTAATAGCCAGGTCTTTGTAGTCCAGAAAAGAATAGTAATCCAACTGTATGTATCGCCTGAAAAATTTTATAAAGTGATAATTCACTGATACAGGCTTCATTAAATAAGGGTAATCAAGTTTTCTCTGTTCTGTGATTGGTAGAATTTTATTCTTCCTCAGTGTATAATATGTCAGTCTGACTCCCATGATTATATCCTTGTCTTTATTAGATCAAAAACAATTCAACACTGATATGAGATAAATCTCAATTTGACATACATGTAGTAGGCCAAATATTTTATACTCACAGATCACAAGTATGCATGTACAGCCCTCAGTGTGAACTGTAGTGTCATTTCAAGTATGAAGAAGATAACTATGTTCAATAATAATACTGGTTTCAGATGAATTAAATTTAACATTAAATCATTTGATTTTCACACATTTTGATTACATTATGTATGTTTGGAAATTAAACAAGATTATTTTACAACAATAACAGTTATTTATTATAATCTGATTTTTTAAAAGAAAAATGAAAATTAACCAATTCACTATGAAAGCTTTGATTGTTCATTTCAAGATGAGTTTAAATGGTTCTACATTATAGAAAAAGTCAATCAAATGAGATTTTGATAGAAATATTGAGGGTGCATCAGGCCACACTGTTATATGATTTTGAGGATTCCAGTTAATTCATTATGATACATGTTCACAAAGATAACCAAGCAGGATTAAGAATCTCTTATAAAAATCTTGAATCTGACACTAAAAAAAAGTTAAAAATAAACCCGTTTTTATGTTAATAATATGTTCAGTAACCATTATAAATAGGCTGTTGATACATGTTCTGAAGGGTCTATTGCATTTCAGATGAATTTGCCCTATTTAGAACTCTTCAATTTTTAAAAA
>JAUZSX010290379.1:0-14266 GCA_034780655.1 Idiosepius hallami
TATATGTATATATGTATATGTATATGTATATATATATATGTATATGTATATATATATATGTATATGTATATATATATATGTATATGTATATATATGTATATGTATATATATATATGTATATGTATATATATGTATATATATATATGTATATGTATATGTATATATATGTATATGTATGTATATATATATGTATATATATATATGTGTATATATATATATATGTATTCTTCATATATATAAATGTGAGTGTGTATTTGGAAGCGATCCCTCCATGTCTCTCATGGGGATTTACATTTTATTCTGTAAGTGTAGTATTTATTTTTTATAAAGATTTAAAATGAAGAATTACATACATGAAAAGGCATGTGGTTGGTTATTAAACTTAATGTTCTCTTAATACAGAGTTGCTAAAGCCAAAGGCAAGGAGGTATTTGAAGTCCCTACTGGATGGAAATTCTTTGGAAATCTCATGGATGCCAACCGTCTTTCTTTGTGTGGAGAAGAAAGTTTTGGAACTGGATCTGATCATATCAGGTAAAAATAAATTCATATCTTTGTCTCATCTTCTCAAAAAAAAATGAAGTAAAAAATTACAGAAATAATTTTTTGAGTACATGAAAATTTATCAATTCTGGCTATATAAAGTTGATATCAGAAAAAATCGGCAATTTTTTAATAAATAAAATTTCTATTAAATTAAAATTAAACTTTTACTTTTAGATATTTTTCATTTTCTCTTTATGTACTATTTTTTTGTATTTTAGAAAGATGAATGTTTTGCATTTATGTATTCTCTTTTACATATAAAGTATCTTTTTGATATATATACAATTATTTTTTATATTTCTAAAATTCATATTTATTAATTTTGTATTTTGATTATAAACAAATTGAGATATAGTGTTGTATTAACAATATTTCTTTTATTTCTAGAGAAAAAGATGGCATTTGGGCTGTGTTGGCTTGGCTCTCTATCTTGGCACATCGTAAACAGACTGTTGAAGAGATTTTAGTTGACCACTGGAAGCAATATGGAAGGAATTTTTTCACAAGGTTTGTTTTGAATATTTTAACAGATTTTATTAAATAGAATAATATTCAGTTCTTTCCAAACAACTTTGATTTTTTTTTCATATAAGTTTGGGCATATACTTAAAAAAATGACTTTGAAGAAGAATAAATAAGTTTTTGTTAATTTTTTTTTTAGAGAATTAATGGGAATTAATTTGTTGTTGATGTCCAGGTTGATAGGACACACTCCCTTTTAGAGCTTTTTACTTTTAGCAGAAATACATCCATCGTATTCTGAGGGTGTAAAGACATTTCATCACCTAACATTATTTATTCACCGGTAAAACTGTAAAAACATCCTAATAAGCATTTACCACACAAATATAAAAAAAGATGTGGTATATTCTGTTTCTCTGAATTGATTTTATAAGTTTCTTTAGTTTATCTTTTTCTTCAATAAACAAATAACTAAAAAGATTTTATCCCTGAAATTTAATTATGACTTTATTGAAACTTATGTTTTAGCCTGGGAATATTATTATGAGACTTAAATTTTCTAGAATAAAAATAGTTTCTTTTGTTAATTTTTATATTTTAAAATTTTGTAAAATTACAGTTTGTCGGTCCTACCATTAAAATGGAAGAATCAAATAAACAAAAGGTTTTTAAATTAATAGATTATAGTTTGTCTCAAGCATCATAAGATATGAATGATAAATATGTCTATTAAGATTAAAATGAGGCCTTAAAGGTATGAGTCAGTAATATTTTGGAGTTATAACTTCATTATCAAACTATTGGTCTTTTTGTGCCTGTCTTTATGGGTTATTTTGTTATATTCATTGCTATTTTGATAACTCCATTATAAAAATATTGGTCATTTTTGTGCCTGTCTTTGTAGGTTATTCTGTTATATTCATTGCTGTTTGAACGGTTATTGTTAAATAAATATAATGTTATTTTTTAGCTCTTTTTAATGCTTTGTTTGTTTTTTCTCCTTTCTGTTTGGTAGTTATAGAAATGTCTCTCATGATATCTCATCTCTCATGATGTTGATGTGGTTTTTAGAAAAACCGTTAGTTTTTTTGTTTTTTTTTTTAATGTGTGATTTTTGTATGAATGTTTATTTATGGATTTTTATTTTTTTTAGATATGATTATGAAAATTGTGAAAGTGCCCCAGCCGAGAAAATGATGGAAGTTTTAAATAAATTCATTTCTGATTCTTCCAATATTGGAAAGGAATTCAGTCATGAAGGCAAAAGTTATAAAGTGAAAACAGCTGATAACTTTTCTTATGAAGATCCAATTGATAAAAGTGTCAGTACAAAACAGGTAAAGAAAGACGTTTTGGAATGTTTTAATTATTTTTTATCAAATATAAAATCCTTTGGACTACAAATAGAAAACTCTTTCACTGATTGTTTCATAAATGAAACTTGTATTCACAAATCCAAGTTTTCTAAACACTCCTTGAGAATATTGGTAGATGAGGCTTAACTTGGGAGAGTAACTCATATAGCTGCAAAGAAATCCCTAAACCTTGACATGTGTAATAAAAAAGTTCTTTTTAATGATTATAATTATATTGTGACCAAATAAGAAGAGTAGTAAAATGTTTGGCAAAACAATAGGCTTTTAGAATTAAATCCAATAGCTACAAGGTTTTAGAAAGGTTGACATGCCGTAGATATACTCAATCATTCAATTTAAATTTTGTTGAAACTAAAAACAATGAAATTTTTACGTAATACTAGTTATCTCCAATTGTATTGGATAAATATCATATTTAAATTTTCTTATCAGATTCCCAAAGTCATAACATTTGCAAGAAAACTTATTTTCTAAAATATCACCCATTTTTATCTCTTCTTTTTGAAGGGGATCCGTATAATTTTTGAAGATGATTCTCGTATCATTATGCGTCTCAGTGGTACAGGAAGTAGTGGGGCTACTATTCGACTTTATATTGAAGGTTACGAATCTGATGTTAGTAAACATCTTTTGGACCCGCAGGTTGGTTAACTTTTCTTTTCTATTGAATTAAATGATTTTGCCTGATTATTTTCCTTTTGTCATAACTATCCCCTGGATAACCAAAAAACAACAGCATGGATATGTCCACTTAGAGCAGTGGGTAGGCAGTTGACTTGTGAATAGCAATATGCAAGCTCAAACCAGCTATTCGATTTGCATTCATAATTGAACTAATACCCTAATCTCTATATTCCCTCCAGCTATGGATTATATAGTGTTGACAAAAAGAAAGATCATTAATTAAAAAATGATTGTTCTTGGCATTAAATAACATAAAAAGGTTGATATGCCATTAAGCAAAACAAACAAAAACAGCAACATTCTAATGTTTAGTTTACTAAATGTAAAAATTTGAGATACATGTAAAAATGTTGCTAATTTGAGAATAATGAGGTCAATTCAAATAGCCAGAGTAAAACGAAAAGAAAAAAAATTCAAATGGTAGCAGGTCCAATAAATATTTTAGCAGTAGTTCCAGTTGTTGCAGCAGTGGTAATGATAATTATAGTAATAATCCAATTGTAGTGAATAGAGTTATGTCCTTCCTTCCTTTATGACCTTCCAGCACTGAAATCTGGTAGCAACTAAAAATTTGTGGATTTGGAACCAATAAAATATGATTTGTGTCTAGCCTGTTTTGTGATTAGTCACCTTGAATATCCCTTAGTATATATTGAATCATCCAAATGTTTGCGGTCCTACCCAATTAGACCTAAAATATTGTAACAATTTCCGAGTGTAATCTCTGATCATTTAAAAAAAAGAAAAGATTTAGCATAATTTTCAAAATGTATTTAAATATTTTTTCTTACAAGAACAAATAAAAACAGCAAACTTGGTAATTATGAAAATGAATTTGGAATTCGAAACAATTTCATATTGTTTGTCAAATGCTTTAAGATTAAAGGTATTTTTTTTATTGATGAAAATTGATTCAAGTTAAGTTTGAAATAATTCTAATTTTATTTTGTTTCTATCTTAGGTTGTATTGAAACCATTGGTTGGAATTGCCCTGAAAATCTCTCAATTAAAAGAACTTACTGGACGAACAGAACCAACAGTTATTACATAATTTCCATTTGATTGGAATTTGGGGGCCTGAAACAATTTCTATGATTTTAACTTTTCAAATTTTTTTTTTTTGTTTTTTTTTTATTATTTGCTTTATTTATTATTTTTTTAATGGCTAAAAATTGATCAACAGGTTTTTAAAATGAAAAAGAAAAGTTGAAATTTTTAAAAAACCTTAATGTTTTATTTGATTTTGGGGTTAAAAACATTTTTTTTGTTTTTTTTACATTGAAGTAAAAATTTTAAATATATTAAAAAAAAATTAAACTATTATTTTTTGCTGTTGAAGCATGTCTTTGTTGTTCTTTTTCTTTTTTTTTACAATACTGTTGAATAAATTTTTATTTTACTCATTAGGTTGTTACAAAAATTATGGCTGATTTCAGAAACAAACCTTTATTCTGGAAAAATGAATAATAAAAAATGGTAAAATTAATTAAAATATTAGCCTTGCATCTGTGGTATCAGGCTACACGTTTATTTATTCCTCATTGATAAAAAGTTATGGGCTGTGATGCAACAAAATTTAGATAGCTGATTCCACCTCTTCTTTGGAACGAAATGTTTTTCTATTTAAAAATGAGCTTAAATGCTTCAAAATTGATAGTCAGTAGGCGAAATGTCTGGAGAATATGGAGGATATCCTAAAGTCTTTTATCACATGTCTGTGAGTTTCTGCAGAGTCAATCTGGCAAAATTTGGCCATACGTAAGAATGGAACAGAATTGGACCACATCGATTCACCAAATCAGGCTTCTTTTTTGCAAAGAAGCGTGCATTTTGGGAAGTTGATTGCAGTAGACTTTTGCTGTAATACTCTGGTTTCCAAAAACTGTAGTGGATAACACTGATTGCAGACCACCAAACTGTCACCATAATCTTTTGCTGATGCAACTTTAGCTTTGGAAAGCCATTGACCGGATCATTTATGATAAATGTTATGTTTTGGATTATTCATCATTGAACGCATCCAAGGTTCCCGATATCGATCCTCTGAAGAAAGCCGAAGGGTTAATCGGCCGAAATATGAATATAGCAAGGATAAGGATGAAGACAAGAGTCTGAATAATAGTTGTACAAAAATAACTTTAATTTGAATATGTATATATTGTTATAGAGTATTGAGTCTAGTTCGAGATATTCCTGGATGAACCTCTAATTAAGTGTTACAATTCTCAAGATATGATAGAGGATAATCCCAGGAGAAATCAGCTCTACATTTAAACTGTTATGATGTACAAAAATGCACGGTAATTCTTTTCAATATTTTTCTATTTGTATAACCCAAACACTGCAGCAAACAGCTAATTCATTGTCAAGTGTTTAAATCTCTTGGTCACAAAAAGACAAAACAATGAAAATATAAATAAGCCACAAAAAAAAACGAATAAAAAGTTTTATCAATGTTACTATAGGTGCAAGCTGGTTTATTAGGCCTCAGGAATTATTGGTAAGTTTCAGGGAATGGTGGATCGGCTCTAAATAAAGGGCGGAGTGCGGTGAAATAGATGGAGAGGGAGTCACAAAATGTGGCCATAAAATAAAGCTCTAAAATGACGCCCCTGGTCTTCGCGTTGTTCAATCTTTTGTTTTCAGTAGACCAGTGGGAATTAGACTCTTTCTCAATGGAAACTTTGAAGGGCCAGAAACCGAACTTCATCTTCCGTAAAGGTAACTAGCCCTTCCAATTTCTAGCCTACCCCTTGCCTGCCTAGATCATCATCCACATGTGTCAACCATTACATTACACTTTTAATAATTCTTTATTAGAATTGTAAGAGAGAACCTGAGAGAGAAGAAAAAAAGTCACATTTTCTAAATGAAGCTATCAGGAATCAGTTAGACATTCATTTATGCTTAGGTGTGTGCTGTGAATGAGTCAATTTTAGGGATCTGAAAAAAGTAATCTGATTGCAATTATATATTTACTTGGCACAAGATCATTTTTACATACTCGTTATGTTGAAGTATCTCGTTCCATTATTCTTGGGAAAGAATGGGGCAAGTTAAATCCAATCAAAGTTTGACAATATAAATAAATAAATAAGTCCAATATAAAATTGTTTGACGATATCAAAGTCTGACAATGTAGGTAATTAAGTCCAAAATGGTAAATTATCAAACTATAAATAGAATCCAAGATGAAATATTGATGGTCCTCAGAGATCCCAGGAATAATAGCAGGCAGTGACGGGAAGTCAGTTTGGCTGACTGTTCTTTATAGATAATATTTTCCCCATTCTGCTCTCTGATTGATTCATATTACACCAACTCTGTATGAATGGATTGGAGTGTTCCATTATAATCATACACAACAGTGACGGTGGAGCATTGGTAAGAGCCTGGGCTCTGGAATCATATTACGCAAGTTTAAATTCCAGTCAAAACCATTACATTCACTTCAACTGCCTTGGGCAGATGGGGCTTGTGAACTCGGGAGAGCAACTCATCTAGGTGAAGCAACTGAATTAAAAAAGCCCGAGTATATCAAGCACATAAAAATGGCCATGTGCCTAACTTTGTTTGGTGCTCTACCAAGTAAATATGATACACAACAGCAAAAAAGAAGAGAAAAGAGGTCAGTAGACCAAAAATAATGCAACTCGTTATATTCTTGAGCTTTTGTTATCACTGTTGCCCTTCAGCTTTATGAGTTACTTTACCTGAGTTGATGGGTCTCATCTACCAGGGTTTTTGGAATCAGTCGTATCCTTAAACCTAGATCAGCCAAATGTTACAGTTTTAACTTGGATTTTAACTTCTAGATGCAGGAGGGTAGAAATCAGGAAAGATGAGGCATCATTCAGTTTTTGATTGAAATAGAATGAAGCTTACAAGTAGACTTGTCACTCTGACTCCAGTAAGTTATCAGTGTGAGATTTTTAATAATAATAATTATGAAGATAATCACTATTCAATATAATCGTTTATTACTAGTTTGAATGAATTATTTGTCCAATAAATATGTATATTGCTAAAACTGATTAATTTTAACCTGACATGAAAAAAAAAGATATTTCTTCTTTTTCTTATATTAATTTATATTATAATTTCTTTTTTTTTAACCAGTTTTTATTTGTTTTTATTGATGAGAAGCAACAAAAATTTTGATAAAAAAAAGAAAAAAGAAATAAAAGCTTTGATATTCATTTAATATTCATTTTATTTATTTGTTTAATTAATTATTTTTTGTTATTTTATATTCATTTTGAAACATTTTGTGTCCAGCACTTTTGTGCAAGGACAATTATTCAAATTGAAATATTTTGATTTAATATAAAAAAAAAATATGATTCTTAGATTTTAAATAAAAGTTATAAATAAAAAAGTTAAATTCTTTATTATTTTTTTGATGGCAAAAACTCAACCAAAATATCAAGATGGATGAAATATACCTGGTTGTGCTCCAAACCAAGTTTGGCATAGGACTAGTTTTATCTTCTTGGAAATGTATCATTGGAAATCAAACAACATAAAGAACTGATATATCGGCCCTAGCGACTTAAGGCAAAAGATGACAAACAATGATATTTCAACCTCTTACCTTTGGACCCTGACTTAACAATATTACCAAGTAATCACCCAGGGCCATTCTGTTAAAAAACATATTAGGGTCAAAATGTCAGTGTGTCTTTTTTTTGCCTTTGGTTTCCAAGGCCGATATATCGGCCCCGTAAGGTCGAAAGGTTCAATAAACTGAATTTATTCTTGCATCAATGATAACAGAACTTTTATCAAGTTTTCTAATTCTAACATTGAATTATAGTTTATTTGCTGTAAATAGGAGAAACTGGGGCATTAGTGGTAGGCCATAGTCTTCAAGCAAGATTGCAGAAAAATTAATCTTATATATAAAAAGTCTCTTCAGTTTCTATCCATGTTTGTAACATTTAATAACAATTGCTTATTGGTTTGGTTTTAAACAAAAGTTAATAGAAAAAAAAAATTGATTTCTTTTATTCTTCAAATCTTAGTAAAATTCAATTTTGATATTGAAAACCATTGTTGATGAGTGTTAATTTGGTTTGGTGTCATTTTTGCTGTAATTTTTAAAAGAAATTAAAAAAATTTCTTTGTGAAGATTAACAACGAATAATATTGTTTTTAAAGTGAAAATGCATCAGAACTTAATAGTTAGTTTTAAGTAAGTTTTGAATTTAAAAAAATCTATAGATTTAAAATTGCTAATTAAAAAAATCAATAGTGAAAAAAAATTAATTAGAAAACAATACGGAAAGAAACTAAAAATGTGATGACCCGGAAGTAGTTTGTTTTTGTTATTTCCCTTTGTATTTTTTCCTTTTTGGCCTGTTTTCTATTTCCGTTTCCGTCTACGCATGCGCATCTTTTAAATCTTGATCATCTTGGACCAAAGCTGGATGACTTGTCGGATAAAACTAAGTACGACTTTCTTTTTTGAATTTCTCTCTCTTATTTTATTTTCATATTTGATCATTTTACCCCCTCAAAATCTTTGAAATTCATTCAGTTTGTCTCAATTATTATGAAATATCAACTTAGTCATTTTTTACCATTATTTTGTATAAAAGAAAGAAACCAAGGTTTTTTTTAAAAAGAGAAAATTCTTTAATTTTTTTTCAATGTTTTCGTTTTTATTTCCATTGAAACATCTAATAGTTTTTTTTTATTTATTTAATTTTTTCTATCTATCTCTCTCTATAAATATATTTATTTAATGTGGTGAACCTATTTTTTGGGAAAGCATTAATAATCTTTCCGCATTAACATTAAAAAAGAAAGAAAGAAAAAAAAGAATCGATTATCATTTAGTAGTTTTTATTATTCTGTAGAATCAATTTTTGTTTATTTTTTTTAAGTTTCTAGTTTTAAAGCGATTTTTTGTGTGTTTTTAATTATTGCCTTTTTCGGCCTTGAAATTTACTATGTATTATTACCCCCATTATTTTTATTTGGTATTGAACCACGGGTGGGAAAGTTATTACATGATAATATTTAATATTTGTTTATTCGGTAGATGCAGCATTTGCACTTCCAAAATTTGATATTATTTCTATATTTTTATTCTTAAAACCGACTACATTTTTGGTCTATGCGTAGCAACAGCAGCTGTAAAGAAAGAACAAACAATATGCTTCTTTTTCTTTGTAGTATATATGTTTGGGTTTATATCTGAAAAATATATTCTATTAAAACTTATGTGTAAAATAAAAAAACAAAAAAAAACTATTTATATATATAAAGAAACACTTACTGAAGAATTGACTTAAAATAAAGGAGTATCTATTTTGTCTTTATTTATTTAATATTTTCCATTGATCCCCCATTTTCAAACCTAGCAATGGCAACAACACATTTTGGGACAAATATTGCTAGCATAAATCTTGTATTTCTATTTGGTTTTTTAATATCGATTAATTGATTTATTAATCCTCTTCAAAAAGTCTATGTATTTTATTGATTAATCTCTCTATTTGAAGATATTTCGAAATAAACCTTGAAAAAAAAGATTGAAACTTGCTAAAAACAAAAACAAAAAAACAAACATGGCCGACGACGACGAATTTCTTTTTCCTTTTTTTTCGTAATTTTTAAACCTTTTTAAATAAACAATTCATTTTTCTTTTACTCCGAAAAATATGATAAATTTTCTCTTAGTTTTTTTTATTATTATTATTTAGTTTTAAAATTGAATATGTTAAAAAAAGCTTGTGGTTTTTATTTTCTATTTTTGATATTTTTTTATTTTTAATTTGAGTCTTTTTTTTTTTTTGCTTTTTATTTGACCTGAATCATTTCTCTTTGAAAAATAATCTTAATAAATATTTTGATTGTTTAATATGAAATTTTTACGTTAACAAAATATGAAACCCATTTAAAACTAATTAACAATATTAAAAAGAGTTTTAATTCTGTCTTTATTTTGATTTATTTTAATATATTTGATGACGTAGTCTAATTTTTGTTGATTTCCCAAAAATGCTTTTGTTCTTATATTTATTTTAAAAGCATCAAAAATCCATCTATTTTGACTTAATATTTAATCCTTGATTATTAAATTCACATTTTATTCTAATGCTATATTTATTTGATTTAGAATTATCTAAATAAATTCACAAAAGTTATTTACATTTTACGCAGCAGTAAAAAAAAAACCCAAAAGATTTGTTTTTCTTTAAAATCAAACTATATTGTTTATTAAAATTGAATTATATATTTTTATAAAAAAATAAGAGAGTTCTATATTTTTAAGTAATAGAAAAAAACATCATAGCATTAAAAGAATAAGCAGAAACATTGAATTGTTTAACGTTTTTTTGTTGTTTAGGTTTAATTATATTTTATTAATTATTGCCCTTTTTACAAACAAGATTTAAAATATTTTAAATTATTTTATTTTTTTAATGAAAACAAAGCAGTTTTAACTTCGAATTTGAAAAAGAAATTCTAGTTATTTTTGTAAATTTTCAAAATATAATTTTCTTTTTTCATTTTGTAAAAATAAAAAATCTTAATTTTCTTGAATTTTTGCTTTTATTTTGATTATTGTGAATGCTATTATTTTGGTTAAAAAAATAAATTGCAATTCAACTTTTCTCTTTTTTACGTAATATATTTTTTCAAGAATACCTTTAACATATTTAAAAAAAAATCTAATCTCGAAATTTTAAGCAAATTTTATAAATTAGTTTTTGACCTCGTAAATTTATTTCTTTACATTAAACGCTTTGTTTGTTTTTTGTTGTTGTTTCGTTTTTTGCTATGAAAATAGATTTATTGTTATTGTTACCTAATTTAGAAATATTAATTTGCATTTAAAATTTTCCTTTATCAATCAATGTTTTTACGTTACTTATTGTTTTCCTTTTTTTTTTTCACAATATATTCAAAATTTCGATTCTAAGTTTACTTATCTTTCTATTCGCTTTGTAGTTATTTCTTATTGTGAAATAATAACATTTTCTATTATTTTTTTACCATATTTCTGTTATATATAATTCGTAGATTTTTTATTGCAAGTTGTTGCTATTTTTGTTCTCAACAAAAACAATAACGTCCTTTCTCCCCACCCATTATTTCATTTTCCTCGTGAATACAATTAATAATTTTCTCATCAACTGTTGTTGTTGTAATTCTAAAGGAGTTCTTCATTGACTGCAAAGAAATTAACCATAATCATCATCATCATTATTATTATCTTTGCAACCACGCAACAATCGTCATCATCGTCACCATAATCACTGTTTTTCCCCTTTTTTACGTCTTTAAAAACTGATTGTTTGACTGATTGATTGATTTGAATATAATTTGCTCTTTCTTAGCACGTGTTGAAACGTCTTTATCCATCTCTACCCATCGCTTCGAAATGAAAAAGAAAATGACGAAAAGAATAGAGAAATAAATAAAAAAAAGTCTATTATTATTATCAGCATCACCATATCTGAATGAGTAGAGTAAGTAGTAGTTACGTATTTATATTGAAATTAAAAAGCGAAATGGAAGAAACATAATTTTTATGAAACTAAATTGTTGATTTTTTTTCTTTTGATTTTCACAAGTTTAATGTTCTAAAATTTTTGTTACGTGAAAATTTTAAAAATAATATTTAATTGTGATTAAAAAAAGAATTTCAAAAGTCATTTTTCCTGTATTTAATATCGATAAATAGTTTATTAAAAAATTTCTTTACGAATGAATAATTTTCAGATTTTCGCATTAATAAAATAATTCAATATCTTTATATTCAGCAATCCAGCCTGCATTTACTTGTATATGAAAAAAAAAAAAAAAATGCGTCGCATAACATGAAAATATTAAACTAGTTAAATTCACCTGACTACGTAAAAAACAAAAAACAAAAAAAGGTGAAGTATTAAAAATTATTTTCTTTAGCTTTCTCTTCGACGATTTGAAACCCTCATCTTGACCCACTGCCCAACTTAACGGCTGTCACTGACATGCAAGTAAAAAGTGTTTAAAAAAAATCAATTATTAATAACTCTTAAAACGCATTTCGTTTTAAACACATCACATCCAGCAAGCATATACTTTACAAAGAATTTAATATTCTATTCGTGGATTAAGGGAATAATCAGAATATGATCTAAACAAAATAAGTAGAGATTATTATTCACTTTATTTTTCTTTTATAAAATATAAAATGCTGTTCAGTAAGATTTTAATTCTCATTAGTTTTTTAAACTGAAAAAAAAAACACTATTAGAAATGACAATTCATTTGTTACTCACTGTATTCATTGTTATATTTCATTTTCTTCAAAACAACTCGTTAGGAAAAAAATAAATGATAATGTTTTAATGGTTCGATACCTTATAGTAATTTTACTAAATTAAAAATGAAGATCTTTTCTTAATTTGAATGAATCTAATGATTTAGAGAAACTAAAATGCCCTTTAAATTATTGTTTTCCTAGTTTTTTTTCTTTTGTATGTTGATTACATTTTTGATTCGATTTCTTTTTAAAATATTTTTTGTAAAATAAGAAATTTAAAAATAGTATTTTATTTAAAGATATTACCAACAATTTATTTCTAGTAACTTTTTCATATTCAACAATATAAATTTGTTCTTTTTTCCTGGAAAAAAAAATCATTTTTATGTGGGAATAAACCAAAATAGGAATCCATGAAACTAATTATCAAATTTTTAGTTATTTTTTGAATGAATAAATTATTGGGATGTCCTTCTGGAAGCTAAGTTTTGTGATATATACAGAATTTATTTTGACTCTAGAAGTCGATTGCCGCTGCAATATTTTTGGTCTATGAGTGTATTTTTGGTAATTTATCAGTAAAACACCTCTCTTTCTATTTACTGAGAAATATTTTACAGGTTCAGTTAGTCTTTTGTTCAGTAGCCCTAACTTTATCAGCTTCCATCTGCGGCATCAACAGTATATTTACTGATATTCTATCAGTAAAACGCCTCTTCCTCTCTTTACTGTGAAATATTCTACAAGCCTAGCAAGTTTTAGCAATTTCCATGTGTAAATAATTGAAATTACATTTATGTTGCAAAGAACTCCAAAATGTGAGAAGAATTCAATTTTTTTTTTTTTGAATATGCGTGTCTGTGTGCGTGTGTGTCTGTGTCCGTGCATGTGTGTGTCTGTGTGCGAAGGTGTGTACATGTCTGTGTGTGTGTGTGTGTGTACGTGTCTGTGTGCGTGTACATGTCTGTGTGCACGTATGTGTGTCTGTGTCACTGTCTCTCTGTGTGTACGTGTGTGTGTGTGCACATGTGTATGCACGCATTTGTCTGTGTGCATAGGTGTGTTTGTGTCTCTGTATGTGTACGTGTCTGCGTGCATGTGTGTGTGTGTGTACGTATACGTGTCTATGTCTCTGTCTCTGTGTGTACGTGTGTGTGAAATTTTAAATCATTGATTTGTTGAGGATCTGATTCAAATAATTATTAAAACGAATCCTTTTGTTCAAAATTTAATGTTTCTCAAAACGAAAAGCGGAGCAGGTGTTTCGCTGCCAATCTTAGAAGTGAAATGGAAGATCTCAACAGGAATTTATTCACTGCAACAAATATTCAACTTTTTTGCTGCCTTTGTTCAACAGAACTTTTACATCCAAACTCTTAGTTAATAATTCAAGTACAATTCTCAATAACACAAGGATGTATGGTCATAATTAGATTTTTTGTTTTTTTTTTTAATTAAAATCATCCGAAATTCAATTATTATATTAAGAGATCAGGGCCGTGCTTAGGGCTTCAGCAAACCCCGCAATTGCGGGGTAGGGGCGCAAGCTCTCTAAGGGCCTGCAAGGCTCCTTGGCTTCACAGATCTTTAGTAATTTAAAAAATTACCAAATAATTAGTAGAATTAGGAAAATCATTATCTCACTTGAAATATACAATTATCAATCCATCTCTCTTTCTTTCCCTATAAATAAATATAAGCAATCTCACTTTACAGATTAATATATATATATATATATATAGGTTCCAAGATTCTTAAGATAGAAGAGAATACAAGAAAATGGTGATAAATGAATAAGAAGTGCTCAATACCGCAGCAGAGCATTCAAAATTTTTCCATTGTGATATAAGACCCATAGAAACAGGTATTCTCTTGCTGATCCTGATGGTGAAACCTGAGTAGAGATTACTATTCAACAAAAAAAAAAAAATATATA
>JAUZSX010290389.1:0-14266 GCA_034780655.1 Idiosepius hallami
GCAAACTTTCAAGACTGTACCTTCTCTAGAAATGGATTTATGCCCAAAAATGTAAATTCAAAATGGCGGAAATTTGCAACAAAAGGTGATTTTCGTAAAATAGTAAAAGTGCGATATTTCCGGAACCGCTTAGAGTTAGAGACTAAAATTTTCAGGATTTTCTAGTTTCTATGATACCAACATATGGTGGAAATTTGAAAAAAAAGTGTGACGTAAGGGTGTCGAAGATCTTTTTTTCTGGATGATTTGATATGGAATGACCCAAGGGTATTAGTCCAATTATGAATGCGAGTGGAACAACTAGGATTAACACTCATGTATTATAATTTCCTTAGAAAAAAAAGAAGTATATATTGTACGCACTGTTTGATATCATGGAAAGCTTTAAATAAATAACTAAGAAGTGTAACCCCCATCTTTAATAGGCAATTTTCATAACAACAAAAGATTTAAAAAAACAATTCAAATAAAGTTTGATCCAAAGATAAGTGTTAAAAAACATCCATGAAATTCCCTTGAATAAGATTTCCAGAAATTCCCTCTCCCTCTGCGTTCACGGTTAATTTCATCACATTTTTCAGACCCTATGTTAAAGTGCCACCACGGAAATGTGAGTCAACAGGCCCCACTTTGAGAACCTCTAATACTCAGTAATGATTGCAATTCTTAAATTAACATTTTTAATTTTTGTTGAATTGTTTTTGTTTTTTATTCAATGAAAAAAGTTGAGACAAAAATAATTGTTAAACTGAGAATAAAAAAAATCTCAAGGTTTTTTTTTTTTAGGTCATTTTGTTGTCACTGAAAAGAGTTGATAACATTTTCTAGAACTTTCTTTTATTTGTGTAATGAATGATTTCATTCACTTGAATTATTATTATTATTATCATTAGTATTGTTACTATTATTATCATTTGATGACAATTACTGCTGCTGTTGTGTGCGGTCATTTGAAGGTTAGGGCTCAGCTTTCAGTTCGTATGTCATTCTATTTCTGATGTTTCAATGGAAAAACATTTCAAAAATGCAGAAAAAGAAAATAAAAAATAGAGAAAAAAAACCAATAACCTTTGTTTTTAAAATCATTTTTTTTTCTTAATCAATGGACAATCAGCATATGTATGTGTTATTTGGGCAGAATGACTTGCTCTAATAATTCAAAATTCTCTCTGTCACTTCCTTCACCCCTCAAAATTCTCTCTGTCACTTCCTTCACCCCTCAAAATTCTCTCTGTCACTTCCTTCACCCCTCCTCAACCAAAAAAAAAAAAAATATTTTTTAGACCCGGCTTTTAAAAGAAGCCACAAATAAAACAAGTCCCAAAGCAAAAATGAACAGCAAAATCCAACCCCCAAGAAGAATAGCCTCCCAGGACCCGAAAGAAGGACAGGCTCAAAAGCAAAAAGATTTTATTTCAAGTATCCTAAAGTAAGAAATGGTCTCAAAACAAAAAAGCAAACTTGTTTTTATTTTAATCCTTTTGACCCTGACTTATCAAAATTAGAAAGTAGTCACTAAGAGTTGTTGTATACTAATGGAACATAATAGGGCCAAATTATTGGCATGTTTTCTTTTGCCTTATATCACCAGGGCCGATATATTGGCCCTGTAGGGTCAAAAGGGTTAATGGAATCTACATTCTAACGGTATTATAAAATGAATAAATTATTTTAAAATTAATTACTGACATTATTTGGAAATAAATGCGCTTTATTCAATATAAATATATATATATATATTTCATCAGAATGCGGCCATAGCACAAAAGCCTAATTTATGAAGAAGTATTGAGTAAATGCTGCCTATTTTTATAGCTTATGTGCTCAATTTAAAGAAAAAAAAAATTGATCAATGCAAAGCCTTTACAACTAATCATGTTTTAGTCATGGATTACAAGTTTTAAAAAATAAAGCTTCAAAAAGGTTTTTTTTATGATGGCATTAAATTACAAATGTTATGGTTAATTTTCAAACTCAAGACGTTGTTGCTCTAAGTATTATTTTTTTAATTAGTTTGTTAGTATTTTTAAATTGAAATCCTTAGAAAGTTTTTAGAATTAAAAAAAAAAATTCATTCTTTATTTTAAAAAAAAGGACATTAATCGAGTCTTCCTTGTTGTAGAATCTTGTATTAACTCATGTCAATTGTGCTTCTAAGTCATCTCATTCATACTCATTCATATCCGCACTTTTAGCTTCAATTTAATAAAGAAAAACCCGACCAAATTTATTTTCCTAAATGTACAGACACAGCTTCAAGTCAACTCAATGCGTTCATTATGTTATCCTGAAAAAAATATGTTTGTTCTACCGATGTTGCTGGTAAATGTCTGGAGGCCACAAGTACCCGTCATACACAATTACAATCACACCAACTAGCCCTAGTTTATGCAATAAGGTGTAACCCGCCCCTAACCAGCCAAAACAACACTGAGAGGCATTTTAAACTCCAGGAAGAAAAAAAGAAGATAATTGCTTTTTCACTTATTTTTATTCAAATTTTTTTTATTTTTTACAAAATCTGTAGAAAATAAAAGAATTGGATGAATACAATATTTTTCAGGGACTTTTATAGAATGTCTCAAAAGCTGACAGATTAAAAAGAAAAAGTCAAGTCAAAATAGAATTAGAATAAATGGACTATGATACTCTCAAATTATCATGAAAGAGCTCATCTCCCAATTTGGTGAGTCAAACTTAAATATCAAACGATGTTATTCAAATTTAAAATCCATCAGCTTCTTTTAGGATATCTGTATTGAAAAAAGAAAAAGGAAATTATTTCAGAAACTTTGTTGTTTTTTTTTCATTTTGTTTTACTACATATCAACGTTTTTAGGCCATTAAATGCCAAGAGCAATATTTTTTTATAATATAGACCAATATATTGGCTTTGGTGACCAAAGGCAAAAGATAAAACATCACACAGCAAAATTACCAAAAAGCCAATCTGAGCCGTCATTCTTTTCTATGACAAATTAAATTCAATAGATTTTTTTTTTTAAATTCTGTTTTTTTTTTTTTTAATATACAAAAATATTCCATAAATTAAATTAAATGAAGCCCCTCAAAAATATTTTTTTTAAAGATTTATTCACTTATTTGGTTTTTACTGAGGTGGTATATATAAAAAAAAATAACAATAATAAAGATAAGGAAAATAGTCTGAAAACTCAATCAATAAAATTATCAATGTTTATCTCAAAGATTCCAATGATAATAATTATAAAGATGAGAAGAAAACAGTCCAAAATTTTGATACACAATTTCTCAAGCTTAAAAGATAAAAAAAATGATCCCCCTTTAACTAAAGTTATTTCCCTTGAACGATTTTTCTATATTTAAATCAGTTTAAAATATAAAATATTTTATCTTGAAAAAAGATCATTTTACCGCTGGTTAATAAACGCATATCTTTAAAATGATATCCATTATTTATTTTATTTTATTAATAAATGTGAATTGTTGATTTAAAATATGACTTTATTTTGACCAAAAATAGTATTTTCAAAATCATATTTCTAAATATTGACTTAAAAAAACAACAAACAAAACAAAACAATGAAAATGCTAATTATCATTCAGAATCCTTGAGATGAAGTATGATCAATTTTATAAATATTATTTGGACTATTGTTCTCATCTACATTGTTATTTGTTTCATAACATTTCAACCAAATTAACCTCTGGTATTATAAAGTGATTCATATTTTTAGATCCTCTTTTTGAAATCTCGTGTTGATTTTATTTTTAGGAAATACCTGACAATAAAAACAAATCCTTCGTTAAAAATAAAACCAAAAATAGATTTCTAAAAAAGAAAATTAAAAAAAAACAAAAACAAAAAAAAACAACTTAATAATACCTGAGGAAGACCAAAGGTTAATTCGGATGAAATGTAGTGAAATTAAGAACAATAAGAATGAGGATAATAGTCTGAATAATACTTATAAAAATAAACTAAAATTCATAAAACATTGGAAAGAGATAAATTTTTTAAAAAAAAGTAATTTCCATAATAAACACAAACATCTGAATATGAAATATTTTTTTCTAAGAGTCACTAAGGTTCAAAATCTCATGTTAAATTTATAAGAAGATATGAATATAGCCATAAGAATATTCCCTTCATTCAATAACTGGTTTAAAATAATTTTTATTAAAATGAAAAATAATTTTCTATTGTGTTTATCTTTAACTTATAGATTACTCAATAATTTCAATCCATTGAGAGGAGAACAGATTTAATGGGCTTTGTAGTAAATAATTGCATTTTATTTTACCTTTTATATTGCTCAATAATTTCACTAAATTGAAAAAAGAAAAGTTGTAAAGAACAAAAGAAAAAATTCAATTGAGATTTTAATGGGTTTTTTATAACAATTGTGTTTTTTCTAAATTTGTAGTTTCAATAAATTGAAAGAAGAAAAGTTGTAGAGAGAACAAACAAATATTTCAACATGATTTTAAGGGGTCTTTAAGGCAATTGCATGTTTCTTAATTCAATAGTGTTACTGCATGGAAACAAAAAAAGTTGTAAAAAAATTACATATTTTGATTTCCAAGAGTGCTTTTGTCATGATTTATTTTTTAACCCAAAGGTTTCTACACAAGTCTTGCCATGCAGTGAAGATTCATACAAAGAGTTAAAAAGATTAAATTCTAGAATTAGAAAATGTTTTTCATTTGTGAATTCTAATTTCATTTAAACCCAAAAAAAAGAAATTCCCTTTAACCGTTTCGAGGAAAAAAAAAATTCTCTTTCAGAATTTCATGGAAAAAATTCTAGCAATTCTTTTTGATTCTTCTCTTGGTGGAAGAGGCGTCAATTTATGAGACATTTTGAGTTCTTTACTGACTGTTTTTTGAAGTTTGGGGTCAGAAGTGCCGTCTTTTTCACACTGGAAAGAATCCTAAATGTATGGGGAAAAAAAAGAAAAAAAAATCATTTCATCAATCAAGGTAACAATTATTACGTGACAATCCTACGGGGAAAAATAGAACCCTAAAATGGGGAACAATATAAAGTCTGTAATGTTGGAAAAAAAAGAATGGTAAGTCTGAAGATGATTTGGCTTTTTATAGTATAATTGATTAAGTAGATGTGGCCCAGTGGATAGACAATTGAACTTTGCAACCGTACTACTCGGGTTCGATTCCAAGTTGTTCCGTCTACGTTAAGAAGTCGACTAATACCCTTGGATAGGTATGAGACCCTATCATCCCTCCAGCTATGGGTTAAATAGTGCAAGACCTCAATGGTGGATGTGGTGGATGATGTCCACAACAGCACTGAAGACGGATGAAGGCTGCAACAGAGGATGACCTCCAGTCGTTGTGGTTCTCTCCATGCCATTGGAACAAGATCCTCCTCTGACAAGGGGCCATGTGGTGACTGTAGGTGCATCAGTCTCCCCACGTTAAAAGACATCACGCAGAGGCGACCTCCCGTAAGGACCCACAGGGACCAAGACGGAGGGCAGTCATACTCGACCACAAGTGACCGCCGATGAGATTTAAGAATATCTGTCAAAAATGTGTTTGTTGAGGAGTAAAGTTGTAAAAGAACCTCACCACGATCACCACCACAAAAAAAAACCCAAAAAAGAAAAAAAAAACAATTAGTCATTTTATATTAATTACTAGAAAGAAGAAAAGAAAAGAAGCTGAACAACTTACCATTGCTAATTTATAAGTGTCTATGGCAGAAGATAATTTCACAGCTTTCATTGATTGTTCCAAATCAACCAATGGAAGAAAAAAATTTGTATGCAATATTTTATTCAAATGATCCTTTGTTTCAAATGTGATGCGTTTATTTTGAAAGTCTTTTTTGTTGTGAATTTCAGTTTGTTTGTCAGGGATTTTTGTCACTTGATTGAAACTAGATTCATGTGGATCATCGTTAACAAAATGGTGTTCAAGAGAGAATGGATTTGGAGATAATCTTTCTTCTGGAAAGAAAGTGCAAGGATTGATAGAAATTCCTTCATCCATGGTTGATTCAGTGTTTATTTGAATTGGAACGTTTTTTATGGAAGAATCATTTGAAGAAGGAATTATTTTGTCATCAGCAATTTCACTATTTTGATGAACGGAGAACTTTTCTGGTGGTAAAGATGGAGTGGCCGTAGATTCTAAATCTAAATTGTGTTCTTCTTTACATATTATATGCTTACCAATTTCAGGGAAGTTATTTTCAGGGTTTTTTGATTTCTCTGTTAAATCATGGAAAGTGTTATGATTATCAGGAATTTCAGAAATGTTTGAACAAAGACTATGATCATTAAAATCAGGTTCACACCTTTGTGGCTTTGTTAAACCATCTGGTGGTTTTTTATCAGTCCGTGTGTGTGCTATATTTCCTAAAAGGTCTTTCTGAGTTGAAAAATCAAAATTTTCTTCATTGTCTTGCTGTCCTTTATTTTCTAAAGTTTGGGGTTGAACAGAGTCGTGACAAATTTCATTCATGATCCGAGGTACAATAAAATTTTCATCATTTTCATCATCTTCAGATAATAAATCATCATCATCATCATTAAGAACATAAAAATCTTGGGCATCAGATTCTTTGGAGTTATTTTCGTTCCCATCAGAAAAGACTTGATGATCCTCTTCAGGGCAAGGTTGGATCTGAGGATACTCATCGCTGATGTCTTGTTGAGTAAACATCTTAATGATTTCAGAATCGACTGCTGTGAACTGCACGCAACTGTCACTTGAATCAGGGCTCGAAACAACATCAGATGAAAGTTTCCCAATTGGATAAGCAGTGAACATGTAATCAGATTCACTGATTTCTTTGTGATCCAGTCGGGGAGTTTGGATGCGATCTGAAGGATTTAGGGATTTCTCTTTTTCTTCTTCATACAAGACCTTCTGAAAAGCAGCAGCAGCAGGAGGAGGAGGAAAAGTAAGAGAGGGGGGACTCTTAGGGGAAGTAGCATTCATCTTGTGCTTGAAATATTCACTTATTTCTTCTGTATATTCATTGTTAGAGTAAAGGGTTTTATTGTTCTTGACTCCTTCATTCTGTTCGTCTGCATTTGGAGGAACAGAATTTGGGTTTGGTAAATGGTGGGCTTTTCTCTGCTTTTCTTTATTCTTTGAATAGAATTGGTTTTCTTGTTCAAAAGAATCCAGTTTGGATTTCAAGTGTGAATTTAAGTCATCAAGTTCATTCATTTGTCGTCTAGGAAAACAATAAAAAGTACAACATTAGAAAAATAATGAATCATAAAATCAATACACACACAAATATATATATATGTATGAGTGTACTGTGTATATATGTTATATATACTAGGTGAGCACCAAACCAAGTTTGGCACAAGGCCATTTTTACATGCGCTTACCCGGGCTTTTTTACATTCGGTGTTACCCTTCACCTAGATGAGCGACTCTCCCGAGTTAACGAGCCACATCTGCCCAAGGCAGCTAAAGTGATAATTATGGTTTTGATTGGGATTTGAACTCGCGTTGTATACATATATATGTATAATATATATATCTAAACTTATTAATTGATGAAATTTTGTCCCTAAATTTTTATCATTATGATTGCATAACTGTGTTGTAGGATAGTCACTAGAACGTTTTTTTTCACAGCACGTGGTCTGTAAGTTTGAATCTAACTCGCGGTTCGGAATGTTAACATCATGTGTTACTGATGAGATCCATTAAGATCAAAACAGCTTTTGGCACTATGTTAAAAGTAATGCAACATTTCCCGTTAAATCAATGTTATAATTTGATTTAAATACCAATGTAGTTTTTGACTATAACAAATATTTTCTTAGTTGTGTGAACAATATCAAACTATTCTGCTAGTATATATACATGTCACAAAATTACACATTCCTAAAACTTATTTTTCATTTTCCATTTATATACAGGATGTTTGAAAGTTGCTGTGCAGTAGAAAATAATGTCTTAATGCCAATGGAGGACATTTTCAGAATTTCCTTTAAGCTTTGATACTGTGAATAAATAAAATCTTTTTATTGGTCAAAATTGTATTGCCTAAATGTTTTAAAATTTACTTTTTATTAGTTTATTTCAATTTCTATAGACCCATGGTGCATAGAAACATTTTGGACACCCTGTACAGTATCTTAAGGCAGCAGTTGATAATTTAAATATACTTGATTAATCCAAATGCAGAAAAAAAATCAAATTATTGGAAAAGAAAACTGTATTTTGTTTAATGATTGAGAATTTAAGAATTAAGATGAAACAATAGTTTGTTGTGTGTAAATCTTGTTAAAGAAAATGAAAGATAATGAAAATAAGTTTTTTTGTTTTTTTTTTTTACTTACTGAAGTTTGGACATTAATTGTAATCGAGAAGAAGAATTTGAAGCAAAAGCCACCTTTTTTTTTGTTGTTGTTTCTAAAGATTCGGTTGAAAGATTGTCATTGATTGAAGCTGCAACAATCTTTTCGTGTTGATTTTGTAACAACTCATGATGCAGTTTGACGTTTTGATAATGTTCGTTAAAATGGGGAAGACGTTTACCAAAACGGACATCTTCATTAGTATTCTAAAAAAATAAGAAACAAATATAAAGAAGAAATGTTTCTATTATTCAACAAAGTGAAACCCCCTCACCTAAGAGCCTTGGTAAGTGTGAAGCCCCCTCACCTAAGAGCCTTGGTAAGTGTGAAGCCCCCTCACCCAATTGCCTTGCTAGAGGGTAAGTTATAATACACCAGTTAAAGAGAGGGAATTGAAATTGATATCACATGATATCACATGATAATTGTGAAATTCACATGGTTTTGACTAGGATTTGAACTTGTGTAATACGGTTCCAGAGTCCAAGTTTTTAACAAGTAATAAAAAAGTTGTTTTAAATAAGTTTTTCCTGCTTTTGCTGTTTTATTTGTCAAAGTCAGTTTTACAAAATGAGAAACAAATAGAAACCTTAAGATGAAGAACCTATCATTATTTATGGATGCTTTTGTGAGGAAGAAAGCTGTCCAATATTAAATTAGAAGTTCTTTATATAAACAACTTATGGAGTCTTTAGCAACATCTTGAACCCCATACAAAATGTCCCTCCTTGCAGCCCCTCTACTAAATGCTTGCCTCCTTCCAACATACTGAAAGCTAAAATCAATCATTATTTTCTGATCCACCTAAAATTAATCTTTACTCTCTATTAGATATCAAGAAAAAAAAATTAAATAAATCCAATTCAAAATCATTTAAAATAGGCCATTATTTTCCAAATAACTTAATTTAAGAACCTTTTTTTCATTTCACTTTTCTATTTGTCTCTCCCCTCCCCTTCTCTTTGTTTCATTTGTTTTGTTTTCTTTTTTTTTTCTCCTTTTCAAACTTTACTTTCTTCTTCATAAACAGATATTTTACACACCAACCTGTTAAACATTATAACAGAGATGAATTTATGTTCTTCTTCTAGAGGCATATATTCTCTTGTATATGCCAACGGTGTATCAGGTACCACTGCTGTGGTTATATGCTTTTATAATACAAGATCAATATTATAATTTTACAAATCATAAATTGAGGTTTAATTTTGATCAATACTTACAATTGATTGATTGATTTGTGACTTTAATTGGTTCCAATGATGAGCGATTGATTCCATAGGAATAACACTTAACTGGAAAATAAAAATTATAATAAAATGATTATCATAGATTTTTAATCAATTCACACAGAAAATTGAAAAATACCTAAAAATTCTCTAAAATTCATCATTGAAAAATTAGATTTTCTTTAAAAATTGTGAAAATAGCTTTTATTATAAAAAAGTGAATAAAAACAAAACTATATTTTTTGTAAGAAAAATGAAGAAAAATTAAAAGGCTGTATGATAGTTTTTTTTTTTTAAATCTTAACTAATTATTTTTCAAGGCAATATTTTATCTTAAGCCTGCCCTCTTTTATCTACTCCTTCATTCTCTCTTTCTCTTCTTCTAAGTGGATTTTGTTTTCCCCTTTTTGCTTTAATTGGTGATAGAATTTATATAATTTCTAGTTTTTCACTTTAATCTCTACAGGCATACAAGTTGTTAAAGTAAGGTTGTTTTTTAAATAGAGTTTAGTAGTTTAATCAAAAGCTTAGAAATTAGTGATAAAAAGAATAAGAATGAAAAAGTTTTGGTTAGATTTGATTAAGAGTGAGACTAAAATTGTTATATTTTGGATCTTTTAATTGCATTTCAAACATTGGATTGTTTAAGTTTTTTAATTTATGAAAAGAGTTTTGATTATTATTATTATTATTATTATTCAAGCAATTCAGACTTTAAACAATGATGATGAGAGTAGAATTCTGAACAAATTGAATTGTTTTATTTGTTTATTGTGTATTTATTAAAGATAAAAATCATGGATTGTGTGATGTTGATGAACTGTTCAATAAGCAAGTAAACATCTACTTAGCTACAGAGGACATAGTTTGCTACCAGAAAAATAATCCTATGAAAATTCTGCAGAATGCCCAAATATTATCACAGATGAAAAGGAACAGGAATAAATAAATAAAGAGACATTTTATCACCTAAAACAGTGATGGGTCTAAATTAATGAAATATTAACTCAAGGGGTGGTCCAAACTTAAGAGGAAAAGACAGTCAAGCTGAGGCCTTAAAATGATACTTTTAAGCCTCTCAGATTTAAGATGGACAGCCGGCTTTAAGTTCAAGATATGAGGAGATGGAGAAATATTTTTTCTTTGACTACTACTACTACTACTAAATAATAATAATAATAATGATAATAATAGTGAAATAAGTGCTTACCTTTACTTGGCCTCTGCATCTTCCATTAAAATCAATTATGTTATACCATCCACATAACTGTTTTAAGCCAGAAACAAGGGGAGTTAAGTCAACAGATACAAAACCAATAACTTGATCACTTGATTTATCTATAATATAAAAATATATGTATATATATATCTATGTATGTAACTCTGAGCTGAGAGGGACAGAGTGAGAGATAAATGGAGAGATAGATGGGAAAGAAAGGTGAGAAGATGGATGGATAGATAGACATACAAATAAAAAGATAGATTGAAAAATGGATGAATAAACAGAGAGACAAATACACAGATAAATAGATATACACATAGATAGATGGATGAATAGACAGACAGATAGATAAATAGAAAGATAGATAGATTGATGAATAGGTGAATAGATGGTTAGACAGGGAGGGAGAGAAATACATAAACGGACAGAAATAGATAGATAGATAGATAGACAGACAGACAGGGAAAGATAAATATAATTGCATAAATTCCAGTTTGATGCTGTAAATGAAATGTTCCACTGATGTGAACTTACAAATCAAATTTGATTTAAGAATTTTCCAATTTCTTACAAAAAATAAAACTTAAAAAAAAAAACAATTAAAAAATCTGACTTCCATCTTTAAATTCAATCAAAATTGCATACTTCCAATGAAATTACGACATAAAAATTGAGATGAGTTTTAAAACTAAAGCCAAAACTAAATTTCCAAGATATTTTAGTCAGTTCCAATGTTAAAGATGTTAGTTCTAAACCAAATAGTTCTAAGAAAATCAAGGCCAAAATTCATTACCAGGTTCTTTAGGAATATTTGCAGGTTTGTGCCAAACTTTAAAAACAAGGTTCTGAAAGAGTGAGAAAGGAAACTTTTAAAAAGAGAATAAAAAATATTTAAAAACCAAAATATTTTAAAATTAGAAATAAATTTAAAAAAAAAAAGAAATTTTTTTTTTATAATTTTTAAAATGTCACAATTACATTTTTTCACTTTATTTTTCAAATGTATCAACTAATAAAGCAATCATTAAGCTTCATATATTTTTTGGATTGTTGTCCCCATACTTATCATTGTTACCGTAACAATGTTTCAACTGATAAACCTTTTGGGCTTCTTCAGGTGATCGAACTCAGCAAACTTTGTTATAATTAAGAATCTTGACAGAATTTTGAATCTAATCCTGTTCTCAATAGGAATGTCAAGTCTTGGAAATGTATTCGAAATAATTTGCCTTTGAAAACGATTGAAACCATGATTTTTAGATAATTTTTACTTCAAATTGTATAAACTCAACATCTTTATCCTTTGAGCTACAAGTCCTGGCAAACATGTGATGAAGGCAGCAACAATAAGGATGAGGATAACAGTCCAAAAAAAAATTTACAAATTTTGGTTAGGAGCTACAATGATCCTAGTTTGGAAATAATAAAAAGCAAAAAGACTTTTTATAATAAAAAAAGAAAAATTAGTCTAAATTGTATTCGTTAGAGTAACTAAAAAAAGATTTGAACAATGGATTTTTTGATAGGTAAGATTATTATTAAGGTTATTAACAAGAAAGAATATTTAAGTGCTATACAAATTGAACAGAAATAGGGTTTTGCTGTACTGATAGCTAGAAGGTAAGAGAGTTTTGATCTCACGTAGCAACAAAATGTTTTCACCCTGAGTATGCTAAGCTTGGTGTAAATGTAAAGGTTGGAAGAGTCCATGATGAAGTGCAATAGGGTGAGTCCCCATAACAGAAAAAAATAATAATGACAAATAAAGAGGATTAAAAAAAGAATTTTAATTAGTCTTACTTTATTTTCTTCATAAAGCAACTCAGAGCTAAGAATTGTGTCAACATCATATTCCCAAACTGGACAGTCTTCATCAAATCTCACACGGGTGAAAGCCATCTTGTTTTTATGAGCAGTTGTAAAAGATACATAGGCATTTGGTTGGCAAAGCTTACCACTAAAGAAAAAAAAAGGAATATAGGATTATAAAAAAACTATATTTAAAAATAAGAGGGTCATTCCAAAAGTAATGCCTCCTTTTTACAATTCTGCGCCAAATAGATCAGAGGGGATTGCAAATTGCATTGTTATGATGACTAAACGTATGCATTCATTATCTAAAAGTTTCACCTCCCTGTTGCCAATATTGACAGTGTGTGAAACTCTAAGAAAGCAACCTCTGTTATGGATGTGCATCAGAAGCAGAGATGAATCATTGCATTTAACCATGCAGAAAAAAATCAACCAATAAACATTCACTAGTGCCTGTTGAACACCTATACAGTTGATGTCAGCACAGTTAGGAAATGGCTTTGTTGATTTCAGAGTGGTGATTGAGATGCGAGTGACAAAGTGTGCTCCAGATGCAAAAATGAACCATCTCGTTCATTCTGGACAAAAGCCCAATGAAAAGAAAAGTTCTGGTGCACAAAAGGTGGCTAGTTTTAATGGCACCACTACTGCCTTCATAGCTCTTCAACGTTTAAAAAATAACTTTAAGAAAAAAGTGTCACTACTTTTGTAATGACCCCCACCCCCAGAATTAAATCTAAAAATAAATTATAAACAAAATTAAATTTAAAAGAATAAGCAATAAAACTGAAGAATAGAAATCCAAATAAAGATTTTTAAAAACAAGACCAGAGTTTGAATGGTAATTCCAATCTCTAAAAGTTTTCTTTTAATCTTGAGACTAAAATAGAAAAATATATATTGAAATATACTATGGTCTTAATAATCAATGTCACTTCTATAAAGCAACTACTTGGACCACTACACCTGCAAACAGGATTTAACCCATCAATTCCAGATTAATATCACTTGGAACATGAAGCACTACACTAAGAGTCTTGCTTTTACAAGTGTTGGAGTGTCACCCCTCAGACTCAGAGTGTTCCCGATGTCACTTCCTTTAACCAGAGTCTGCTTTAAGCAGTCTGGATCATAGACTAAAAGAGAGTTGGTTGGATGTTCATTTCAGTGTTATCTGTATCTTCTTGTCATTCCTTCAATATTTCAAAATAACAATAAAATAGAAAATATTCTTCTTACGTTGATTTATCTGTAATGTGTGTTAAATGCATCGCTTTCTCAATTGAGACATGAACTTGAAAGACATTAAGAAAATCAGAAGAATTTGGAATCAAGAAACTATCATTCCAATCTGAATCCAAAATGGATGATTCTTCATCTTTAACTGGCAACTCTTCATCTTTTAATTTCTGGAAGGAAAGAAAAAGAAAATTTTCATTATTTTCAAGTTAAAACTTGGGTTGGTGTTCACCAAGTAAATATAATATACACAAGCTGAATAGTATTTTCTACACGAGTTTCTTATATATAATCTCTGTCTCTCTCTCTCTATATATATATATATATATATATAATATCTCTGTCTCTGTCTCTCTCTCTCTATATATATATATATATAATATCTCTGTCTCTAAATATATATATATATATATATAATATCTCTGTCT
>JAUZSX010290399.1:0-29012 GCA_034780655.1 Idiosepius hallami
AAGGCTAAATAAGACAAACAGTAAACACCCAACGATATTTCAACCTCTACATTTGGACCATGATTTATGACCCAACGGGTCACGGGTTGGCTAGTTTATTATCAAAATCTGTTTTTTTCTAGCTTAATCAAGGTTGAATAATGACTACAATCTTTTATATTTTAGCTTAGAAGATATTTGTATAATTTAGGAAAAAGGTTTGGTTTCAATTCTTTGTGATTCAGTGCTGTTTTCTTACTAAAACTCTTGATGTTTCTCCTGATTTTCCTTGTTAACTCTCTTAAGAAATGTAGTTCTTTTTCTTTTTACTTATGTCCAGTTTTGCCCATATGCCAAATTTACATATTTTTCTATTTTACAAAGATAAATACTTAAGCAATCTCATCCAAATTCTCTTTTAATACTTAGCTATTTCTGCTGATGTTGTCTTGCTCTTAACAATCATGGCTTTTGCTTTGACCTACCAAACTTTTTTTTATTTAAGGATTTAAAGATTAAAAATAATCCCTTTACTATTGTGACTTATCATTCATCAACTAGTTGTCCTTTTTTTAAAATTATTTTTATACAATTGAATGATAAATGAAATGGTTTTACTAGTAAAACAAATTTTTAAAAAAAGTGGAAAACAATCTGAGGAACATGAAATAATTTTCCCAGTTCTCTACACTAATTCATTTGTAACCTATATTTGTGTTAATATTGAATATTATTTTTTACCTGGAAAAAAAGTTAATAACTATTTTTTAAAGAAATCTGGATTGGTTTCTAATTAATGAATGACCAAAACTGAATATCATTTTTTTTTTATAGAACGGGATTGATATATTTTGAAATTCAGATAATCATACTATTGTAAAAAACAAAAAAAAAATTCTCATATAATTTTTTTTGTTAATGGTATAGATGGTATCTAGATAGTATGGTATGAACAGTTTTAACAGTTGTAAACATTTCTTTTACTAAAAATGAAAAATAAATCTTTCTTACTGTTGTTATTATGATGATTTTAAAATGTTCAATATGTTTTATATTTTTTACAAATCAGAAATCCTAGAAGTTCAAAGTTACTTTTTCCTTAATATTCATGATTTAACATTAATATTTTATTCTAGTACCTATTTCTTTTAAATAATGATTATTAGTACCAATTTCAGTTATTTCAATGATAGTAATATTCAAAATCCTTTTGAGTCTTCATAATTTCTTTTTCTAGAAAATTTATTATTTTTTATGAATAGTAGAATTAAATGAATTTGATTTTTTTAGAATTCTTTAAGTTTTTAATTTTGTTCAAACTGTCTTTTGAACTTAAGAAGTCTGTATTTTGTATTTACTTTTTTATTTTATCTATTGGTTGTTGTAAACAGGTATTTCATTTAATGTATATGAGCAAAAGTTCTTATGAAACATTATTTAATTTTCTGCAAATAGAGATAAAACAGTGTGAAACAAATATGTGCATAAACATTAGTTTTACTTGCTGACATGAGCTAATCACTTCATATATCCTCTTTATCTCTCTCTAACCTAGTATAGTTGAAAACCTGTAAGATATTACTGGGTAACTTATCTACTTAAAACACCCAATCCCTCCTTTATTGCCATTTATAAATCCTGCTCAAACAGGACTGGCTTATTGTTGCTTAACTTCAGACATGTTTCAACTTATTTGATTTTGTTTGGATGGTCTCGATTTAGTGCCTGTCAAAATAATTAATTATTTTATTAAAGCCACTCTTTTTCAATTCTTTAATTTGGACACACTTTCTAACAGAGACGATTCACTTTGTTATTACAATGATTTTTAAAAAGTTTTGGGTTTTTTTCCCCCACTTCTAAGTATATGTTTTAGTGCTTCTCTCTGTGAGCTCATCTTATTTTTTTTAATATGGGATTCTTAAATGCAAACCAGTTTCAGAAGCAAGTGAACTCAAGCTGAGGAATTTATCTTGACAATGATCTACTCTTAGTCTCAGTTACATATTTGTAATCTTACTTTATTGGATCTCAAAAAATGTTTATAATTATAGATTGCATTTTGGGTTATCAGGACCCACACCCATTAAATCTGCATATGTCATGGTTAGATTGAAAATTGTTTTTTGGAATCTTTTATTTTGTAATTGATGTAAGATATCAACTTTCGTTATTCTGACCTTGTATTCCAATATTTTTAGTAACAACTTCATAACCTCATAGGAGGAGACATATATTCAGGTTTATATATGGAATTTTCAGACGTTACAATATCAAATAAGTTTATGAACATTCATATTAGTTAAACAATTGGATTAATTGTGATATCAACATCTTTGACTTTGCTATAGAATTTATTTAGCAGATGATTATGATTATAATTGAAAAAAAAGAAAAAAAACCCAAACCTTTAGTGATGATTCAATTTCTTTAAACAAATGTTTGTAATCTGATACTAACGTAAGCATATTTATAGATAATTATCAGTAGGCAAATATCAACACACACACACATACAAAGGTAAGAAAGGTGACCTCAAAAGGGATTTTATTTTTGAATTATCATTTTCACTGACATCACGAAAGAAAGTATTTTAAAGGCAATTCTGTTTAATGCAATAAACAGTTATTAATTTGTGAGCATTTCATGTTTTTAGAACAATTATTATAATTTCAATTAAAAATACATTTTAAAAAATGTCTTTATTATCCAAATAAGCAAAGCATTTCATTTTTTCTAGTTTCATCATCAACCGTTAACACCCAGTGGTGCATTGGGCAGCAAATCTTTTTTTTTTTTTTTTCTGTTTCCGTAGCATACTTGTTTTTACTAGAAAGAGTCAGTAGCCCTATGCTCAACCCCCAACTTGGCGGATCTTTTTTGGGCTTTTGAAATCTTCACCTAGATGAGATACTCTCCCAAGTTAACAAGCCCCATCTGCCTGAGGCACCTAAAGGTAGTTAAAATGGTTTTGACTGGGATTTGAACTCGTTTAATACAATTCCTTAGTCTGAGCCTCGCCACCTTTTTTTTTCTAGTTTACCAATACAATTACATATCTGCAATTTTAAATGTTCTAGAGATCCTATTCCAGAACCATTGTCTCTCGTCCCACATGAGTCTGAGTTGAATTTCACTTTTAAATGGTAGTTAATTATCTTGATGTTTATGTAAACATAGCTAAAAACATAACCACAATTTACTTATCTATTTTTTTCTATTAGTAAAATACATTTGATAAAAAAATTAAGACCATTTTACAAGGTTTTTAATATTTCATAATAATCAAATAACCTTAAATCATTGTTGGAGTTAATCTAATTTTAAATTTTATAATCAATTTTGGGGCTTCTAGTTTTTATTCCACAATACATTTCAGAATAAAATTACAAATCTAGAACACTTACAAAAGACATAACAGCTGTATTTCTTTCTATAAAAATTGATTGCACTTTTGTTTGTAGTTGATTTTGAAAAAAAAAAAAAAAACTTTTTTTCTTTGTTTTTTCTTTGTATCTTTGCTAAAAATTCATCCCGCTTTCTTTGTTCATTTTGTTGTTGTTGTGTGTGCTGAACAGCTTTTGCCTAAGCAATCTTCATTGTCAGCCAGTTGGAGTCATTCAGCAAAACTTTTCCCCAGTTCTACAACCCAAGTCCTACAACCCATTGTCTCAAAGCCTGCACGGCTATTGAGTGACATTGGAGTATTCAAATGTCTATTTATCTGCTTGTTTTCCCCCCTGCCTTACTCCTCCCCTTTCCTTATTGTTTCCCCAAATACAATCATCCACCACCGCTACCACCACCCACTCATTAAAGTCAGCTACCCCCTCTTTTTCTTTTATTAGGCATGCACCTGCTTGTTGTATAAGCTGAAGATGCAAAAAAGCCGTGCTAATTTTCTAACGTTCGTCTCTAAGATCTTGCTTCCTAATTTCTTCTTTCTATATTCAATCTCTGCAAACATTAATTCGAAATATTTTTCATTTACTATCATTTCAGATGACCTTCAATTCCTTCTTTAGAAGGCTTTTCCTTTTAACTAAGACTCATCACATATTGAGACTTGACACAATAGCAATAAAATTTAAAATTTCATGCAATGTTTAATCATAACTGGAAGTTCTATAAAGTTAGGCTTAAGACACCATCTTACATTTAAAATAGATTTATCTCTAATAATTGAATGTTTTTATAAAGGAAAAATAAGACATCTTTTTTTGTATTCAAAATACATTTGTCTTTAAAGAAATATTATTCATTTTTAAAATTATGACTAAGACACCTTCTTTATTCAAAATACAATCATCATTTAATAGAATGTGTTTTTTATAAAGCTAAGTTAAGACATCCTTTTTTTTATTCAAAAAACATTTTTCTTTAAAAGAATACAATTTATTTTTTAAGCTATGACTAAGATTATCCAAAATACATTAATCTGTAATGGGATATGATTTTTTTATAAATTTTTATTTTTTTCTAAAACTAATATGAAGACATTCTCTTTCATTTAAAACCCATTAATCTGTAAAGGAACATGTTTTTTTTTTAAATATGATTTTTTTATAAAATTAAAAATAAGACTACGTCTTTCATTTAAAATGCATATTTTAAAAGTAATATGTTAACAATAAAGCTCACACTAAAGACATCCTTTTGGAACTTCAATTGTTACTATACCGGATTGGTTGAGGTTTCATGACTACCACATACTCCCAGTTGGTTGTTTTTGATTCCTTTTTTGCTCATGTTATTAAAAGATCAAGGGAGAAAGTAATGGACTATCAGCCAAGGGGGATGTACAATATATATTGGCATTAAAGAAGTTCCCCGATGATTTAGCAACTCTTGAATAGAAAAAAAATACCTTGTTATTCTAAATAACATAAATTTATTTAGACACTTTAATGTAATGCTAATTCTTATGTAAAAATGGCAAAAAAAATACCAAAAAATAAGAGGTGAATAACAATATCTAGTGTAGACGACAAAGTTTTGGAGCCAAAAAATTCTGAAGGCAATCAAACAGCAACAACAATATGAATAATGGATACAATGGATGTAAAGCTCATAGAAGGGGATTTGGTTCTCTTGATGCAGAGATCAAAGCAACTCAATTTTTCAATTTGGTGTCCTCTATTTATAGACCCAAATCAAGACCAACCAGTTTCTGAAATGCCAGCCAAAAAGGGTCCAGACCAATAGCTAATACTTCAGGTATTCTCCTGGACTTGCATTTGAATGGTTAAATGAGCTGCCAATCATTCACAATTTCCAGGAGGAGCTAAACAAGAAGCAACCCTGTGATTCATTGGCCAATGATTTATTACTGTATTGAAGTTCTTCTGCCATACTTGCTCTCCTTCTCAATCACACTTATCTGACAAGTTCATTATTTTTCAAAAATATTTCTTTGTTTACAATTTTGGTTTTCTTTTTACTACCCATATTTCTTGTCTCTCTGACATGCCTGTGCTCTTGTTTTAGAATGTTTTTCTTTCAGCATTGGTTGGAAAGGTCAAAGCTTTCCTTTCATATCTAAATGTCATTGAACTTATTGAACTTATTCATTACACCAGGTTTGAAATATTTTGCAGCATTTAAGAATTGCAAGCTTAGCAGCTGAAGTTTTAGATAATACTTTAGGAGTTATAGCAAATTTTAGAGTTGCCGTTCAATTTTATGTAAACTTCTCCTTTTATGACAGAACCAGATTTTTACCGGGAGTGGCTCCTGGTAGCAGAACCTGCTTTGAAATTTTACAGTTGTGGGTTTGGCTGGAATTTCTATTATTACTAAGTAATTTAGCTTTAGCTTGAGATTCACTAGAAGCTCAATTAGCAGGTTTATTTACACCACTTTTTCTGATAACTGGTTTGGCTTGATTGCCTGGAAACTATTGGAGTTTGTTCCTTAGTCAATATTGATTTGATACTTTTTTTTTGCATCAAGTTTATCAGTTGCTATTTGGGAATCAGCAGTTTTGGCTGATTGTTTAGGGATAGGCTTCTTACTATATTAAACTTGATTTTGTATTTTTAATGGTGATATGCATCACAACTTTTCATGCTTTGGTACTTTTATAGTATTATTGCTCATCAAGTAGATGTACTAATCATAGTTTTGGCTAACAAGGGATAGTTCTACTTTTTATATTTTGAATTTAATTGTATTAAACCTCATCTGGTCCAGTTATATAAAAAAGAATAAATCTCTAGTATCAGTCCAATCCAAAATTGAGTGCATTGTATAGCTTTTACCACATTTTAATCTGCTTTGCCTTATTAGATAACTCAAATGTGCTGCTTAGTTCTATTCTTTGTCTGTTATCCATTTTTACTACCAAAATGAACTCTACTAATCTCATTTTGCAATTTTTAAAGTCCTTAAATATCCAGGATTTTACAAGCAAGACTTTTGATCAAAAATCCATCACTTTTTCTAACTGAGAAGCATAGATAAAAGCTTAAGTAGAGAATAGCTGTTGAAAACTCAATAATAAAAAACTAATAATCTCTTTGAGATTGAACCAACAATGGTTAGATGCAGAGAAACACAGTCACTTACCCTGACTGTGGATTTTTCTGTGGGTATTCTCCTTGGAGTGGCCGTGTTTCTATGAATTGAACTGGTAGAGTCCTGGACTGCTTCCTAGGTAAGGTGTTGTTGTGCCATTGAATTACCTGATGGTCAATCTTGCACTTAGAGGAATCATATGTCATCTGCTTTTAGAATATATGTTTAGAGTCGATCCTGAATTTTAAAGTGAAAATGTGATGCAGATTGACCAAGGCTTCCTAACTGCCACATGTTCCTGACTGGTGTTTTTTGATTCCATGAACGGTTTGTCGACCAATGGCTAACACCATAATTATTATCCTGGGCCATCATTTAATTGGTTTGATAATTAGCTACTTAGTTACAATTTTGTTGGTAGTTGAAACAAGAAGCTGCTCTGTGCTTTATAGGCTATTTATTTATTGCAGTACCTAAGGCCTTGTGCCACACTTTCACCAAATCTCAAGTGAAGCTGATCTAACACATTTGTTATTTTTTATAATATATTTTCTTGTTAAAAATTTTAAAATTGAAATACTTTATTTATTTTTCTTGTCCCTCCTTTCTTGTGCTTGTGCACCTGTTTTGGTTCAGCATTTGTTTGAAAGGTCAAACCCTTCTTTCCATTTTTAAATGTCAATGCATTTATTGAATTTATTTATTAAACAATGTGTGAAAAAAATTAATGTGCCCTTAGAATTAAATTATGTTAGTAAATTATCACACTTTAAAGTAGGAAATTATTTTTTCATGATTTATACTTCAATCAGTTTGGCTTGTCAACTTTTGACACCTTGATAATAAATGTCACAATGTTTCCTTTCAAAATAAGTTTATCTTTAAAGATGCTATGACTAAGACATCCTTGTTCATTCAAAATAAGTTCTTTAAATACATTTTTTTATAAAATCAAGACCGAGACATCCTTTTTTGTACAAAATGGTTAAAATGAATTTTCTTTCTTTTTTTTTTTTTTTTATTTAAAGCTAAAACGAATGCTCTATTTTCCCTTCCCAATACATATGTGTTTAAAGAATATAATTATAAGAATGAAGAAAAAAATAAAGCTAAGAATAAGACATTATCTTTCATTCTAAATAGATTAATCTATAAATAAACTTTTTTTTTCTTCATTTTATAAAATTAAGACTATGGCAAATTCTTTCTTTCAAAAATCATTTTTAAATATATTTTTTTATAAATCAGATTATATAATGCCAATAATAAGACATCCCCTTTCATTAACAATGGATTCTTCTTTAAAGGAATGTTTTTTTAAGCTTTAATGAAGACATCTTTTTTTATTCAAAATATTTTCATTTAAAGGGATTTTTTTTTTTTATCAAGCTATTACATTCCTTTCATTTTGAATGCATTCATCTTTAAAGGAATATATTTAAAAAAATTATTGAGACTATGACACATTCTTTGATTCAAAATACATTCATCTTCAAAGACATTATTTTTTACAAAAATGTTTTTAATAAAGAGCTAAAAATAAGACATATATCATGAAAGATACATTCACATATTTTTATAAAGACTATGACATGTTCATTCAGAATACATTTTTAAAGTAATGTCTTTTAAAATATGATTTTACACAGTTAAGACCAAGGCATTCTTTTTACTCAAAATACATACATCTTTAAAGATATATGTTTTGTTTTGAATGAGGTTAAAACTGAAACTTCCTATTTTACTCAAAATACATTTACCACTTAAAAAAAATAGTTTTTTTTTTTAAATCTAAGACATCCTGTTTTATTAAAAATGTGTTTTACTTTAAAGTACTGTTTTTTTAAAGCTTAAAGTCATTCTTTCTTTAAAAATACATTTGTCTGTAAAGAATGCTTTTTATAAAACAAAAACTAAGACACACTTGACTCATTTAAAATACATTCAGCTTTCAAAGAATGTTTTTTAATATAGTTGAGACTCTTTATCTTTAAATTTATTTTTAAAGTAATGTTTTTTCCAAATTAAGACGAAGACAATCTCTTTCCTTCTAAATATATTCATTGATAAATGAACGTTTAATATAAAGCAAGGTCTAAGCATTGTCTTTCATTTAAAATATATTTATCACTAAAGGAAGATTATGAATGTTAAAGAAATTCTAGAAATACAAATAAAAGTCAATTTCATTTATTTTACTGCTATTATTTTTTGGTCTAGATTAGAGATTCTTCCTCTTGGTATAAAATTTCTCTGTAATCTGTTTTCAAGATTATTCACCGTTTTATATATGAAACATGTTAAATTTAAAAATCTGTGCAAAAATCTTTTGCTGCACGCACACACACACACACTGATATGTTTACACTTAGCATTGAATTGGTGTCTTCTCTTTTTTCCTAGCCATATTGGATCTGCTGTGGGTATTTTTGAATGATTCTTTTTAATAGACTTGTTGTTAATTAAGCATCATTATAGCAAATTTCCAATCAGAATACACATAACACACACAAGTCTCTTTTTCTCAGTGGAATTAGCTGAGTACACTTCATTAATTACAATAAAACCTTTGTTTCCAGGTTTTGCTGTTGCTGCTTCTTAAGTAGGCTAGCATCTTGCTCCAGTATGTCTGCACATCATAAAACTTAGTGTAGCAGTAGTGGCTACAGCAGCAGCTATAGTAGTAGCAATAATAATAATAATAGTAGTCATAAAATTGTATTAGTAGTAGAAATAATATCTTTAATGCTATAAACCCAAGCTGTTGCAGATTCAGTATAAGTATTGATTTTATAACCAGCTGATGGCTCTCCAGCCATATCATTATCCAATAACTTATAACTTAGCAAGCATAGCCATTGGGAGAAATAATAATAAGAATATTATTATGGAATAAATGTGTATCCTCATTATGTGAAGAAGCTAGGTCAGTGTGTTGTTGTAAAGTGATTTAACTACAAAATCCTATGAAGCTAGTTTTATTTATTTTCTTTTTTCTCCTCTTCCACATACACATTTAAAAATCTGCACTGTGTATGGGAAAATCAAATCATAATGTTAAACAGCTTTCTAAATTTGAAAATCTGAGAAAAAAAGTAATCATTTGAAATAATTATGCTTTTTTTTTTCTTTCTTTCCCATTTATAAGCCATTCAAGTCATACAAATTATTCTGAATTCATCATAAGTTAACATTTCAGTGAAATTGCCAACCATTTTCAATGTTGATTTTCAAAATGCTTTTATTATATCAACAGCAGCTTCCCAATAATACCAACAGCACTTCTATTTATAGAGTTAATAATTATCTAAATATCTGATGAGAGACAAATAAAAGAAATAAAATACAAGCTGTATCCGTTAGCAGTAATAATCATTAATCCCAATTTTTGATTTTTTTAGTTATTGATTTTTTAAAATCTTTTCTATTGAATCCCAAAAAAAGTGAAAATCATTCAGACTTCTTGACTTTTTTAAAAAACTTTTTTTCTTTAATTCCTAAAAATGATATTTTATTTTTAGAAACTGTAATCTCTCTTCATTAGTTAGAGATAATCATAATGAGGATAATGATGTAATTAGAAATCCTGAAACAAAATAAAAAAACAAATATAATTAATCCAACAGTAAAACTGTTTTATTTTTCCAATGCTAAATGCTTCATTACTTCAGATTTATTGCTACTGCTTCTTGTAGGATTTGTTCATTATATATTTTGCTTTTGGTAATTAATTCTAGTATTTTCATATTGATTTTTATCTGACTATTCTATTAAAAACAAAAACAAAAATACTTTTGATACCCGCCACTTATTATTCTTCTTATCATACCTGCTCGTTGCTACTATCTGTTTTCAAGTTCTTTTAGTTGCTATCAAAAGAATTCTACCTTCAAACAAATATTGTGATCATAGCAGTGTTGTTATTTTTCTTCATTTAAATTTATTAATGCATTAGAGTTTCTAACTTATTGTATGATAATATCTTATTTTGCCTTGTTTTTTTATTTCTCTATCTTTTTGAGTCGAGTTTTTTTACTGATTCTTGTGGTATAGAATGACAAGAATTTTTCTTTCAAAATTTCATCTTTGTACGGCTGTTTCATTTTTTATTTAATCTTTTTAACCAAAAAAACGGAATTTTATTGGGATTTTGTTTTTCTATAATTATTACACCAGAACAAGCTTTAAAAATGAATCAATTCAGTAGTTATTTTACTTACTATTATTAAATAGAATAAGTTCATTTAAATGCTTTACCTCTTTTTTAAATACCTACATTAGATCACATTAAAAAAAAAAAATTCATAGTGAAAAAATGTTAATTTTTCAATTACAGCATTTTTCTTTTATATTCAAGTTATTAATGATTATGTGATAACTAGTTTTTAATAACTTGTCACAGGAGTCTCAAGTTATCAAATGAGATAGGGATTCATATTGCTGACATTTTAGGCCTTCTCCTACCCTGGCTACATGAGACAAAAAAAAATTACCAAGAAACTGAATTAAAAACTATAAAACAGGGTTAACCGGCTGTTTATTTCCAAAGTCTGAATCGGTACAGAATTTTCTGTTGAGAAATTAGCATACCAAAATTCTTATATTATTTAGGCTGCATTTTTTATAATCTATTCAAGTCTGATTAAAAAGAATAAACATTTCTTGTTGATTAGTTTTCTTTTTTCTATTTTCCTGATAAGTATTAATATCAGGTTAAAATTTCTTAATGAAACAGCTGTACTCTTTTGTGCTTATTATAGACACCCACCCATGCACGCACGCTTACACACACACACACACACACACACACACATGTATAGCTAATAAGATAGATTTCCACTTGTTTTATCAGTTGGATCCTTCATTACATATATGTATATTGGCACGCGCACACACAGGCTGTCCGAAAAGTTTGATGTGTAGTAGATAATGATGTTCTAATGCAAATGGAGGACATTCCCAGCATTCCCTTTAAAATAGTTGTGATACTGTAAATAAGTTAATTGTTTTCATTATTGGGAAAAAATTGTATCTAATTTTTTTTATAATGTACTGTTTATTAGTTTATTTAAAATTCTAAATGCACAGTTACTTTTTGGATACTCAAATATATTATGTGTGTTCCATCAAAATCAGCTTAGTAAATGTAACAGGCTTAAAGTATATATCATTATTTTGATAATGCATAATGAAATATTTTTTTCCTGAATTGATGAACTCCACCCCAAGGTTATTGTTATGGTCCTGTTTAAAGGGTCACAATATTGATAGGTGAAAGAGTCCTTGAATTCACTGTGAGTAATAAACTACAAGTGCACTCTCTGTTTGAAAACAAAAATGTCTGGTATTATATACACCAGATGAATCCATATGATTTGTGGATATAGGGATGTTAACTACCCCAGAACAGTTATTTACATTGTAAAGATATGTCTATCATGTATAAAACTTGGCATTTACTAAGAGTCAATATTTTCTAAAGTAAGAATTTTGTATGTTTTGATTTTATTTTGTTTTTATTTGAATAAGATAAAAACAAAACAAATATCTAAATACTATTTTTTTTTATTAAAATATATTTTTAGATCATTCAAATTGTTGTTCTTATCTTTGTTTTATCTTCTTACAAGTACTTTTGACACAATATTTTGCTCATTGTACTCTAAAGCCTTTTGCTTGTGTTACTCATTCATTTTTAGGATTATTAAACACTTAAATAAAAATATGAAAAACTTATCTTTCAATCTGAGGTTGCCGATTGAACCCTATCTGTAGCTGGAAGTAAATAAGAATTAAAAAAAAAAAGAGAATAATTCTATTACCCAATTGTGGTCATTGAAAGAGAAAAGTTTCCTGTTGTTGATTAAATAAAGACTTTAGTTCATGGCTCTCTAAAAGCTGCACAGTTCAATATGAAGATTCTAAAGATCAATAAGTAATTCAAAGAAAAATGTGTATATACCATTAAGTAAAAGACTAGAAGTCCAAAATAATATTAATTATCATGCCTGATCCCAGGAATTGACACAAATACAGAAAACTATAGGAATAAAGATGACAATAAAAATCAAAATAGTCATTATTATTAAACCTCATCTCAAAGAAATAAAGAAACCTTGTGTATATGATAATAAAGATAAGAATAAAAATTAGAATAATTTAAATAATACATATTATCAAGCCTCAACTTTAAACTAATCTCTAATAATTTTATACTGACATAAATTTTCTATCTTGAATCTCCCCCCCCCAAAAAAAAGAGCAATATCTTTTAAATAATAAAATTCAAATTTATATTCTAACCATGACCCCTTCAATCTTAATTGCTGATGCTGTCTTTACATTTATGTGACTGATGACTCTAAAATCCACATTTGTATGTCAACACTTGGCACTAATTGTTTGAATTGCAGACTGGTATGTTGAGTGTTATGTGGTTCACTCTCTGTTGTTTGATGGCTAATTTATGGCTTTTGTTTAATTGAGAGTTGAAGTATTGCTTTAAGTTCATCAGGTGGTATCTCACTGTTCTTTAGTGAATATTTAGATTTCACTGAGAACTTATTTTACTTGCCAGAGCAATTACTCTGCACAAACAGTTGATCCATGATCAGCTTTGGAGATTGTGTTATGAGACCCTATTATAAGATATATTTATTTTCAGTCCCAAATTAGAGTCTGTGTTAATGTATATAAATTATACCTATGTAAGAGATCCAAGAAAAATATAACAGATTTTCTATTGTCCCCCTATTTCTTTTTTAGTGACAGTGATGTCAAACAGAGGTCAGGTAGAGAAGGAGTGAAGTTCAATGACTTAATCTTCACTAGTGTCCAGTCTGTGTCTATAAGAGACACCCTCTACTATTCAAAGTGGTTTTTTCTTTTCTTTTTAGATTTTTTAAAACAATTTTTTTTCATACAACATAATATATTTGAATTAATAATCTACATAATTGTTTCCAAAAATAAATTAGAAATGAAAAAAATCAGTGAATATGAATTTATATACTTTAAAAAAAAGTTATTCAACTCATAGTGAAAAAATGTTAGAATTTTTCAATTACAGCAATCTGTTTATTATTAATGCTGGCTGTTAGTTTACTAACAGCTTCTGTCACCAGTTAGTTAAGAGATAACTTAATCAACAGTCAAAATTAAGCCTTAAGGTAGTGAGAGTAGAAGTAGGAATAGAAAATTTTGAAATGAAAGTTTTGTAAAAAAAAAAAAAGAATATATACTTAAAATAGCCTATGAATGCCCTTGAATAATAAAATTAACTAATATCATTTATTCTAATTTGTAAGACAACAACTTTTAATACTTATATGTAATGGTCAACAGTTTTGTTTAATATGTCTGTTTTTTTGTCTATAACTTGAATAAACTAGAGTTCTGTACTAAAATAAATCGTGTAAATAAACTAGTGTTCTGTTAACTAAACTAAATAAACCAAAACCGGATATAAGAAAAACTCAGATATAGGAGACTCTCTTATATCTGAGTTGCACTGCATTATATTATTTAATTGGTTCATGTAATTTTATTTCAAAGAATTTAAACTATTGTGCTTTTTTAATCATACTCATTTTCTTTGTTTTTCAATTAAACTAAATTTGAGAATATATGATTGTAATAAATAATTGGTTAATGAATGTCTACCAATTTGCAATCCTTATTTCTCTATTTTCTTTTTTTATCTGAATTACTTCCTAATCATTGAACATTATAAAGCAATGACAGAAAAAGGTGTTTAATATCTCTCCCTCTCTCATGTGTGTTTGTGTAATTATATTTTTTTAACAAGCTGAGCTTGTTAAATCACACAAAAATTTACTACATAAAATATACAAGGGTGCTATAGTATATTTGGGTAATTTTTGTTACTTATATACATGCGTAGATGTTTATTTACATGAATACAATTGTTGTTTTAAACTACTATTCTCTATTTTTTTTTTTTTGAACAGTTATGTTTTATGAATATAATATCCTAGTTTGTTTTTTTTTCATTGTTTTTTATATCGCTTTAAACAATGAAAATAACATGATTTAGATAATTTTTAGATTATAAATAATACGTGCTTGAGAATAAGATATGAGCTAATATATTTAAAAATATATTTCTATTTGTAAATATCTCTAAAAATTACCTTGATCGATCTCCATTATTATTTTTAAATTTTATATATATAATCCCAGGATTTGTGTTAGTTTTAGAAACTACAGAACAGCTAAGTTGACATAGAAAAGACAGGTTTCTATTTTTTTTAAATCAGCAAAAGTTTAAAAAAACATTCTAGGGGATAAAAAAAAAATTGTGAATCAACTTTGATTCTAACACAAACTTCAAACGAGAATCTTTTTCAATGAAAACCCAAATTGAGTTGGATTGTTATGGACTTCTTTTTCTAAGTTCAAAGATTAAAAGTAAATATTAAACTAAAAAGTAAACAAGTCATAAGATAGAGGAGAGAGCCCATATTAAGCTGTCATTCCCCACTTAATTTTGACAGTTTGTCATTGAGCTGAAAATTCACTGTCTAGAGATGAAATAGAAATCTACAAGTGACACTTATCAACCACCGTGTCTTCTAAGAAAAGCAGTGAGTGAAAGAAAAGTTGTACCTTTCTGTACACTGAAAGCAGCTGATTGACACTGTGAATAAAATCCTATTTTTCTTTAATTTCTGTGTCTTGAAGTCTCATTTCTTTGCGAATTGATTTAATTAACACAACGTGAATTTTTGATCATGTTACAAATTTACTTTTACCATTGTTCATTCATTTACCAACAAGTCCCTTCTAATCTTTTACTATTAACATACAATGATATGCTTGTTACACAGTGATACTTCGGTTTTTGAACTTAAGGCATTCAGGGGTCGAGTTCGAAAAGCGAATTGTTCAAAATCCGAATCATATTTTCCCATTAGAAATAAAGTAAAAGATTAATTAATTCTCAAGCACTAGATGAATTCTTATTTACCTACTTACGCTATATAATATAACATTTTTATGAACACTAAATACCACATAAAATGTAAATAAAACGAAAATCATAAGAAGTAAATTTAATAACACATTTCTTTGATTAAAGAACTTGTGATGCTTTCTTCAATAACTTTGTCATTCTCAGATGACTGTTCTTCTGTCAATTTTTTTTTGTTGTTCACTTTTAAAGTGTAAGAGTCTTCGGTTGTAAGCTCAGTGTTGTGGTTTTCCACTAATTGTTCAACATCTTCATTATTGAGCTCTAAACCCATCCTTTTTCCCATAGAAACAATGTCATCAATAACAGCCACGGTTGGCTTGAGAATGTTTACTTCTGGTCTCAGAGCATCGAAGCCACCCGCCACTGGTGTTCAAAAACAGAGATATATGACTAATTTTCTTATCAAAAACCGACTGTGTGTGTGCGTATATATATATATATATATATATATATATATATATATGTATCTATATGGTGACTGCCACTTCTTTACAGAAGACGGCCAACCCTCACGACGCGCCAGCGGATGAATGAGTCTGCATATGCCCCACCCGGCCTGCACAGTTTGCTGCAGCCAAAATATTTTAAAATGTATATAACCCATTCCCTCTACATTCACAGCAAATTTACATAACTATTATCTTCTTTCTTTGTCCGTTCTCATATTTTATAAAATTTCCTGCTCACAACACTCCTGATAATAGACCTTGATAGGTCTTGAAGCATTAGGGTCCATCCACATAAAATTTCTTAAGCATCTGACTTCCAATACTAGGAAGGGGATCAGGATGTTGGGATCGATTGGAAAGTACTTTGGCAGAAGGCTTTGCATGAATTAAATGGATCTTGACCTAATAACGATCTTCTACCTAAATACATCTATTCAATGCTAAAAATGATGGGATCAATTAATTCCTGCATTAATGCTATGGATTGGTTTAAATTTTAGTTTAAGTTTTATATCCTATTTTCAGTTTTTAAACTTAATTTTTATGCACAAGAAATACTTGGTATAGAATATTATCATTTTGTGTAACTTTGTTCACAATCCTTCGAAATTTATCTGATAGGTTTTCTATTCTCATAGTTGATCCACTAAACTGACACTCGTTCATGAAGAGCTGGTCTACTGTGCTGAACATTACTTAGAAAGCTATGTTGGCTTGAAATATGGTATATTTAGAATATTAAAAAAGAATTATTTTACTGAACAATATGTATATCATCGTTTATGTACTAGAACAAAAAGTAGGCACTTTAAAATTTGCTTCATTTCATACAGAAATATATCTTTATTTATATAAACTTCCATTCCCAGTGTACAATCTATGAAAACAGTAAGACTACTCTTATTTGTCAAATCTTTGCTTAATAAAAGAGAGTACCACACAAAAAGCCATTTTAAATTCCTGATTAATATTAACAGAAGTTTTATATAATCTTTTATTGAGAAGAAGGGGTTCATAGCATAAAACATGTTTGTTAGGAGTTTTATTAGCAAGTGTTAAAGACTTGCACTTGATAGCTGTTTTTTTCTTTGTAGACTTAGATGCCTGTGCTGAAATTTACCAAAAGGAAATAACCTTGACTAATATTAAAATAGCCGTCTTTGTAAAAAGCATATAAAATTGTTGGTATTTTTAGAATTATATTTCCAGTATTAGTTTAATACTTACCATATTTCAAGCCTACATAAATTCCTACGTATAATGCTCAGCACCTGTAAAAAGCCCTTCACGTCAGTCTGGTGGATCAACTATGAGATGTAGTGCTCTAGAATAGAAAACCTATCAGATCAAATTAGAATGATTATGTAGTGCTCTAGAATAGAAAACCTATCAGATCAAATTAGAATGATTATGAAAAAAAGGTACACAAAATGATAATTATTAACAAGATGCACTAATGAAAGAAAGTTAGTATATTTATAATTTTTAGCATTATTATGTTAATCATGAACAAACTTCTATATTTTTGCTTTTGTGATTTAAATTTGATTAGCCCTCAAAATTATCAAAAGATAAAAATTTAAAAAGAAGTTAATGTTTTTATCAAAATTCAACCTAGATTGATCCTCTCTGTCCTGAGCAGCAAGTGTTGGACAAAACAAGTGACTATTTCTTCACTGACAGCTGTTATAAAAGCTGCTCAGTTTTATCTGACACTAGCAAATCCAGGAATGAGTGGTCACATCATATTAAACTTTAATTATAAAGTTGATTCTTGTTTTCTATTTTTCCCCCTAATTTATTGGTTTAGTTCAACTGAATCCAAAAACAAAAATTGAAGAATTGCTTTTCTAATGAACTTGAATCGGTTCCAAACTATGAACAGTGCCACCCCAAATAATGTTAATTAGAAAGAACTAGCAGTATAACTTGGCATTGTCTGTATAACATTTTAGTTGTATGAATCATTGCTAACATAAGAAGTAGGTTGAAATTATCTATCAAGAGTTGGAAAAGAGAGCTAAGGCAGCAACGAATGCAGTTTGCTGTAGTCCCTGAAATTCGCATAAAGTGTAGCACTAGTGCAAGTCAAACTTTTGTCTACCAGGGTTTTACATTGAAATTAAAACAGTCATGTTTAGGAGTGATTTTTTTTCCCCAAGTGGGGACTAAAAATAAAAAAAAGACCACTTCTGTTGACTCTTTTTGTCACAGGCAATCTTTTAAATAGTGAGTGAAAATTCATTTCAACCATTTTTTTTTAAATTAGACAAGCAAATTCAAATTATTTAAACAATAATAGAACTGGAACAATATCATCTATTTTTTAACAAGGCTGTTTAAAACGTGTAAAGATATATTTGTCCATAGAGCACTGTCTGCTTTTGAGGGAAGAGGAATTGTTTGACCTATAAATAAATCATTCAAACATGGTAGTGTTTGAATATATGGTTAAGTGTTAGTTTTTGTTTTGCTTTAAATTGCTTTGCAGCCCAACTGCTATCTCATTTTTCAAACAAATTTCAAAACATTTTTACAGTTCATAGGTAAGATAAATATCTATCTTTTGAAACAAAAAAAATTCAATTTTCTTTCATTAAAACAAAAGTTATTAAAAGATTATTGGTGTTCAAAAGTAGTCGATTGCATAAGGAACGAACGTTATAAGCGTTTTATTTCTTAAACTAAGCCTTTAAAATGTCTTGGCGATGTAGCTCAGTTGGTAGCGTGTCTGACTAATCTTAAAACTCAAGTTCGATCCTTGATTTTTTTTTTCCCAAAAACTGGAAAGAATTTAAGACATGAAGATTTACTAAACTACTTGGTCTAAACTCTTGAAATTTGACATCAAGGATACACAGATATGGATCAACCTTTTCAATTGGTTTTCTGCAGAAAATTTGGCAGCCAAGTAGTCAAAGTTGAAAGATTTGATTTTTGCAGTCTCTACCAAATTACTCTGCTAATTTTGTGTCTAGAAAATTGAATTTTAACATGTAGGGTATTCAGACATGGAGCAAGCTTTTAATAGATTTGGGGCAGAAATTTGACCATTGCTGTTTTTAACAAACTAACCAACAAATTTTGGATCTAAACACTTAAACTTTGTGATAAGATTATTTTGAACAATAGAAACTTTTTAATTGGCTTTGATGCAGAAAAATAACTACTAAGTGGTTGAAATTTGGAATTTCAGCACCCAGACAATAATAAGAAAATATCATTTTAAAGCAAAGCCTGGAAAAATCATGAATTAAATAGAAAAATGTGAGCATGAAAAGTAATATGGTTAAGATTAAACTTTGAGAAAAAAAAGATAAGATATTCTAGTAAAAAATATTATAAATTCATAGCTTAAAATATTGCAGCATTAAGAACTCATATATGATGTTGAACTGAATTTAAAAAAAATCTTAATGCTGCAATATTTTAAGTTATAAATTATAATTTTTACTAGAATATCTTGTCGTTTTCTTTTCCAGTTTTAGCAACATTTTTTTTCTTTTTCAAGTTAAATCTTAACCATATTACTTTTCATGCTCTCATTTTTTCAATTTAATATTAAAATGTTTAAGGAAAATACTGTTTGTCATTAATGAGCTAGAAGTTTGATATTATTTAGTTAAAATTGTTATAAAGATTCCTTCTTTAATTAATAAAATATGTTTGTGAAAAAAACTTTTAATTTTTAAATGCAAAATGTAAAGAATTTTTGGTCACTTGTGGATTTGATATTTTTTATGTTTATAAACATGTAGTTTAGCAGTCATCTTGAATTTTTACATGATGCTAATGTAAATGTCTGCTTCAAAATGCCAAAAAAAGAGTGAACTTGAGGTTAAAAGCTATGTGTTGACCTGATTTAACTATTGATCTCTGTCCATAAAAAACTCAAATAGCGTAGCTTAAAAATATAGGCCTGCATAGAGGACAAAAATTGTGTCACTGACAGATTCACAAAAAGCCTTTCATACTTAAAGGTATTTTACAATTTGTCTTCCTATAATATTGATGGAGGCCTTATGGTAGTGGCTCAGGTTTTTTTCTAAAGATAATAGATAAGCATGTGTTTTTACCAATGCTATTGTCTTTTTTTTTCAAGCTATATTTAATGTAATTCAAATCTTATATATTACTACTTGATTGTATTGTATTTCATGTCTTGAGGTTTTCTTCATTAAATTCCATATTAAAATTATACTCATTCTTAAAATCTTTAACTAAACTTTTATTCTCTATCATTTATACATTAAGGCTCATGAACATTCTTTTTTCAATTTCTATCTTTAAATATCTTTCGTTACTTATACTTTTTTGTAATGAATACTATACAGATAATAAGATTTAAATTCACAAGAAGTTAATTTTCAACATTATGTATTAGCAAAGCAATATCCACATTGAGCTGATATTCTTATTAGTCCTCTACGCCAGAAGGCATTTCTACATCAATCTCTGTTTTCCTATTTAAATATTATTTAGAACTAAGAACTGAGATTCATATTCTATTTTGACCTAGTCAAAATTTCATTAAGTCTTTTACTTGATTATGAAGACAAGTAAAACAAGTTATAGCAGTGGTTGGATGCAATACTATTATCTCAGAAATCTTAGCTTATCTTTTCAAAAGACAAGAACAATAACAAATATCATTTTCCCCTTTATTTAGTAAACATTCCAAGTAAAACATTGACTCTATTCTGAACTCACTAAATGTTGGAGAGATTATTCTTATTCCTTTTTTAAGAAATTAGATATAATTTGAAGGAAAATAACTGTCATTTTAATTAAAAAAAAAAACGACTATAAGACATATATTAAAATGTAGTAGGGGTTATTCAAGCTACAGAACTTAAAAACAACAGTCCATTGCTAAACTTGATAGACAGTATTTTCTAAAAGCAGAATTCAAATTATTTAAAATGGTAAACTCATATTACGATATTTTATTTTTTTCAGCTTTTTTCTTTAATACATTTCTTTTAGTCTTATTCTTTTGAATATAATTTACCAAGAATAAAATGTGCAGAGAAAGTAAAGATTTTTAATATCACTATTTTTACCCTCACTTCTCTTTTTATGATGTTTCCATCTAATTTTGTATTCATTCTATACTTCTAAATTCTCTCTTTCACGCACTCACTCACTCTCATACACACTAAACACTGTTGTTGCTCAACTGGCTGCATTTCAGATTTTTGTCTAGCTTCACATTTGGTTTTTTAAGATTGTCCTTTTGTAGAAATGTTAGATATGTGCTGGATGCTTATCAAAATGTATCCCTCCCACTTTTGCCCTAATAATGATAATAATAATAAAACAAAAAAAAAGGCCAACAGGCTTTTAGACTCTAAACATTTCTTCCACCAGATTTAATTTTTATCTCATATTTGATTATCAAATTGATTGTTCATAATTTCATTTGCTAAAATAATTCTCTTTGATTGGATTGGATTGAAGCAATCCTTAAAATATCAAAGCAAAGCCAGTTATTTAATTAGTAAAGACAGTTTTCATAATTGATAAATCTGCATCTGAAAATTTTAGACCCCCCCCTAAAAAAAAGAAAAGAAACATTCTTTTATGTTTAACATTCATGAATAAAATTGTGAATTATTTTTTAAATTGAAATCTAAAAAAAAAGTTGTCAAATTAAAAATGCTTTGTTTTTTCTGATTTTGAATTCAAACCATTTTTATTTTAAACATTCTCAAACACAAAAACTTACTAAATTTCAATTTTATATTTCTTTTCAATTTATAAGTAAACTTAGTAATGACAGATAAATATATGTGTTATAATAATGGACTACTTATTGAAATGGATATAAAAAATTATCTCTATTTTCATTTGAGAAATTACTTTTGAAGAGTATAATTCATTGATCTTGAATAATCTAACGAGAAAAGAAATATTTATGATTAATCCATCAAGTAGGAAAAAATCATCAAATAAGATTAAGATTTGAAGTGAAAATGTAAAATAGATTTAAGAATTTTTTAATAAAACAACAAATCTTTCAGCAGATTTTTTATCGACAAATAAAACTCTAAGAATTATTTTAAAATTTTGATTGCATTTTTTTCATCAGAAGTTCTTAAGAAACTGAAATGACCAACATTTACCAAAAGTTTATCTCAAAAATTCTTTATATGAAAAATAGTTTTGGGACAATAGATATGCATTTGAGCTTTAGTGTTGTGCTAGGAAAATTCAAGTCAACGTGATTCTGCGATGTTCACATTTGAGCTAATATCATTGAAAAAGGTAGGAATCCTCATATTCCCTCCAGCTATAGATTAAATACTGCATCTACTGGTACTCAATGTTTATCGAAAATGGTTGATATCAGCAATTAATGATCATTTCCCATAAAAATACAAAACCAAACCAAAAAGAAAAAAATGATGTTATTCAAAAAAAGATTTTCTTCATTAAATAACTTAAAAGCTTGATATACTCTTATACAAGTTAAAACAATCGTATAAACAGTACTGAATAAAATGAATGGATTCATAAATTGAGTTGTGATTGAGTTGCTTTATTTCCAGTCAAATCTTTATTTGAATCTCATTTTGGATTGAATTTTCCATTTGTGAGCATTTCAATTGCACTTCTACTCTCTAACATAGCAAGAACAGCAAACTACTCATTCTACTTTTTTAAAACAATCCCTCTCAAGCATACTGCAAATGTCCCAACAGATATTTAGCATCTCCTTATACACTGAAAAAAAAGTTCGAACTTTAGGCATTCAGTCCTATACATTTTTGCATAACTATCATTAGGAAATGGTTATATATACTCTTTCTTTTAAATCATGCATTGTATAAGATAAATGGAATATTTTACTCTTGTGTATCCAATATGGGTCTTTAAGTTTATAACAATAGTTTTGTACCATATGCTGGCCACTATACAATTTGTGGTCATTTGCAGGAAACATCACCAATTTGTAGTACCCCAGCTACAGGGACATTGTTGAGTTGTGCAGTGGTTTTCCTTTCAGTGTTGGTTCTGGTTGCGTTATTTTATTCTCTTATTTGGTAGTCTTGCCATAAGCCATCATGGCTGTCTTTGGTCTATGGTCCTTTCCTATGTAGTTAGAAAGACAAATATCAATTATTTTTCATTAGGAAGAGCAGAACAAATGCATCAAGCGAATTATCGCACAAGTAATTTAAAAAAAAATTTCTAGCTTATTCTTGACTAAAATATTTTGTTCCCTAGCCTTATCTATCTACAGGATTTCTCACAACATATCACTGACCAGGTCGATGCTTGACCAGAAAAGTGGAAAAAAAAGTTAAGAAAGGAAGTCAGCTATGAGTAGTAACACTAATCTTGCCCTACCTGGTTCAAGTTTCATTGGGTGAGAAATTCCCAAACCAAGGTTTTATTAGTACATGTATAGTGATACAGTATGCAAAAACTACTATACTATGACTGTTTTGAATCCTAGTGTAAATTTTGGCATGATGTTATAGGTTGGGTCAGATGTTCCATAAGCACCTACCTTAATGTAGCATATCAATTTCATCCACAGATCGTTAAATACCCACACAGTACCATGTTTACTTGTTAACTAATGACTCAATGGAAATACAAATGTTTAAAATTTGCACAAGAATTTTGTTTGTTTCTTTACTTTACCACAAGTCAAAACCGTATTTTCGTTTGTGCGAGTTTGCACACACAAGTAATAACTATTTCCGTACATAGACAAGTCAAAATAAGCCTAATATATTTTTTTTCAATTTATTTAATGTATATTCAGTTAATTCTCATTTAAAACTTTTTTGTTTAAAGAAAATTGTCTTTGTCAATATTTCAATTAACATCTACACCCCTCTAACAGTAAAACACATTCTTTATGTGGGTACCAAATGCTATAACTGGGAAAGGATTATATTTTTGTTATAACATATTCAAATTCATTTTTCACTATGATTCAAAGGCTCTTTTTTAAAGATTTTTTGTACTTATGGATTTTAGACTTGATTTGATCTTAATATATATTTAATAATGGCTATAGAAATATTTTTGTTCCCTGTTTCAGGTTAACAATATATATGTTATACCATATGCTGGTCAATATGTTATTTTGTGGTCCTATGCTGGTCACATCACCAATTTGTACTGATATGCAGGTCACATCAATTTGTAGTGCCATATGCTGGTCACATTGCCAATCAGTGAGCAAGTTTTTATCCTATGCTGGTTACATTGATTTGTTATATAGAGACTACACAGTTGTTTGGTTTTCATGGTATTTCCCTTTGGTGTTGATTATGGTTGTTGTATTCTGTAGTTGTAGCTGGGTTGTTTAGCATTCTCACCATGTATGTTTTGTTGATCCTTATGACTGTCTCTGGTTCTCTCGTGTAGTTAGAGTAAACAATTATATATTTTTAAATGTTGTTATTGGGCAGGCAAGCATATGCATCAAGCAACTGAAGACTGAGGTAATTTTAAAAAATGTTTTAAAAGATAACCTTTTATTCATTTATTAACAGCAAACTCTACTGAACAGATCCTCATTTTATTATCTACTCTGTAGCAACCTCACGAGAGAGAGAGAGAGAGAGAGTTATGAAAAAGAAAAGTCTGGGTAATACCTGGATTGGAGATTGTCATCAGTGGCTAACCCTAATCCAACCCATATCTGGTAGGGAGGCAAGAATTTTGTCATAGCTAAACACTAAATGTTAAAATCTCTTATTCCAAATATCAATTTAGAAATAGAAATATCAAATTGTAGATGTATATTTAAAGAGCAGCTCTTTATTTTTTTTAGAGAAAGATTTAGAACAACAATTAATTTTTTTTTTCTTAATCGATTGAATTTATTCAAGGAGTCTTTATTATTTATTCAAGTTATTCAGCTGATGTGCCTTTCAGCCTTTTGCAGGTATTACTTGATCTTGGAACCTTCCAATTGAACTTGGTAGGGTCTTCTCAGAGCTCTAAACATAATCCCTTTTTTACTTTGTGGGTGTAGGTTATTTACAATCTGTAATCATTATCATATGGTATTTTAATATTTGTTTAGTATTTTTAAGTTATTTATGCCTGCAGTTAGGATTTAACTTTTAACCTTAAGATGTATATCATTTAGAACTCATATAGACTAATAGGACCAACACTTTATGTTCTGACTGCAGGCCAAATTAACTGAAAAATACCTAACATAGATTGACATGGTATCTAGCAACACTTACGGAATGTAGACCCAAAAGAATAAATAAGGGGTTAAGTTTACAGAAGGCCTCCAAGTTCAACAAGAAGGTTCCCAAGTTTAAGTAATACGTGAGGAAGGCTAAAAGTCACATTGGCTAAAACATAGTCACGATAGAACTGAAGATGAGAATAGAAGTCCAAATAACTTAAGGATAACTTTTTTTGTATCACACAAATAATCTCTGTAATGGATTTGGTGTAAAGCCTCATTGAAGTAAGTATTTCATGTTAGGTTGTTTTGTAGTTCACTTTATCCAGACAAGCCTGTGATAAATGTCCTTACGTCATCATGAAATTAAGATTAGCAGTACTATTTCTCAAGTTTAAAGAATTAAGTTTTTATCTTTTGTTTCATTTTTTCCCATAAAACTTTTTTTTTCATTTATGGCACAACAATGAGGGATTTTTTCTTTGAATTAATCTTCATTCTGTAAAAAAACAATTTCTTGTCTAGATTATATATGTGTGTGTATTGATACTTATTACTTAATACTAATTCTCTACCCATGTTTCACTATTTGGATTGTCATGAAAACACTGTTAAGAAGAAATTCTGAAACAAACCATAAGTGAAAATATAGTAAGTACAAATTAGTGGGGAAAATTTTTTGGAGGAATTATAATGTTAGGTGTGTGTGTGTGTGTGTGTGTGTATAATCTCCCTAACAATCAAGTCAAAATTTCATTTCTCAATTCAATATTGTAATAACACATCTAATAATGTCTTATCTATTTTAGAAATGTATACATTTAATGTTAGTCATAAAATTAGCTAATTTGCCTTTTGTTTTTTTAAAAAGATATCCAACAATTGGCTGTTATTTACATTTCAATAATTTTGATTTTAATTCAAGAAACAAATGGACATTATTACAAACTGTTTTCTTTCTTGGTATTTTGTTAGCACGAACAAAATTTAGTACTATACATAGAATAAAAATCCAGTTTTATTTTTCAGTTTTTGTTAATTGAATTATGCAAAAACAATTTCAAAAGTAATTAATAGGACTACTTCTCCAAGTTTTTTTCCTTTGTTTTCCTTTATTTGGTTTTATATTTCTAATTCCTTTTTCTTATTCATGAATTTATTTATCCTTTGCTTTCTCTCTCTCTTTTTGTTCTTTTTTTGAATGTTTATCCACAAATCTATTTATTTCATCTTTCAACAAATTACTGAATTTTTCCAAATTACTTAAATTTCTTGTTTTTGTATGTTTTGGATTATTTATTCTAATTGTTAAAAAAGATTTTATCTGCTTAAAACTTTAATTGATCCTAAGAGAACAAATTGTAATAGTGTAAAGTCATTAGTATCGTGATCGACATTCACTGGTATTTAGTGCAATTTAAGGTTCAATGATTGCAAAAGCTAAAAAGTTGATTTAATCTAATCTATATCTTATATACTAAAAAAAGCATTCTTTCAATGTAATGTTGTTAATCTTTATATTACTTATATTGATCATCTAAAGGAAATGTTGGAAGTCATTTGCAATGGTGTTCTGTTCCACATTGAAAAGGTCATATTTGGAATTTCCTATTTTGTTTAGGATTTTTAGCTTAAATGCAGTTTTTCACATTTTGCATATCAAAGATTAGAACTTTTTAGGTTTTTTTTCTTCTTGAAAAATACTTAAAATCATGTCCTATAAAAGTATTTTTTTAATCTTAAATGTCATTAGGCGTATGATTCTGACAGGAAGTGTTATGTCTATGCATAGAGAATTCTTTTTATATTTGACAACAGCAAATTTTTCTGATGTGGAATTTACTTCTATTTAGTAAAATAAAATTCTTTATCTCATTTCTAATGATTTCACTTTAATCTTTGAAGTTTTTCTTGGTTTTATGAAAATAGATATTTTTAGTATGGTTTGTAAGTACTCCAATAGAAGAAATGTTACGAAGGCAACCATGAAGTCAGCCATTAACCAATTTTTGCTTAAACAATCTATAACTCTATTTTCTGTTTAAATGTATTATGTACATACCAATCTATTCATGGATAGTTTTAAACTAATCTATATTGATATGGCCTTTAAATATTGAACATATACAAAACAATAACAACTTGCTCCTCAAAGTTTGTACAGTTTTATTCCATTTGAATCTTAATGAAAATCAATTATAACATAATAAATGTTCATGATTACCAAATGATAGACATCTAATCTAATAATTTGAAGAAACAATTTTTTTTGTTTCAAATGACTTTAGTACTATTTTTATAATAGTATTATGATAGAGAAATATTTTAGAATTTATAACAAAAAATCCATCCAGTAAAACAAGGGATACCTTTATGTTACATCTAAGAACTATAGAAAAAGATTAAAACCATTCATAGACTATCAAGATTACTTGCTATAATCGACATAACATAGTAAACAATCTGCTTGTCTCTTTGCTTTCTATAGAAAAATTAAGATTAATATTGTATATCAGTTGTGGATACTAGATGTCTTTTTGAGCATATCATTTTCAATCTGATTCTGTTTGACTTGGATTGAAACTGGAGTAGTATTATGACTCCAGAGTTCTTTCTTTATCAGTGGCTCACCATAATAATAATAATAATTTTTATTTTCAATATATTAACTTTATTGGGTTAATAACTTTTATAACCTAAAAATAAAATAAAATTTTATTTTTGTTGTTGTTGATGGGTTGTAAAAATGTCATCAGAATTTGGGTTTCTTACTTTTTGAAAAATCACTTTGTACATGTGGTTGTGTTAATACATACTTTTTTTTTGTTTTATGATAGCCATATAATTAAAAAAATTATTATCCAGTTTAAAAACTATAAATAATAATAAGTGCCTTCATTTTATATGTATTGTTCTTCACATTTAAGTAATTTTAAAACCTAATTTTCTACATTTTGGTATGACTTGAATTTTAAAGTCAATAGTATCATCTCATTTCCATTTATCAGGTTAGTTTTTAAATGAGGGATTTTGATTTAATTAATATAAGATGAATTAGAATTAATTAATATGGAATAATTTTTATACAATATAAATAAAGATTAATTGAAAGTTGTAAAATCATTGTCCTTAAAACCCTTAAAAATGATTTGACCTAAAAATAAAGTTTTCTTTTGTCATACAAGTGAGACAGTGAGACACACAGACAGACATATTCAAAACAAAATTTATGTTTATAAGAGATATCCCACTGTCAAATCAGTGATGGTTAGTGTATAGATCTTTTAAAGGTCAAATAAGTTGGCTTTTTTTAATTATTTATCTTATTTTTCTTTATTTCTCACTTTCACTTGAATTAATTTATGCTATAATTTTGCTAGAACTTAGATTTATTATCAATTATATTTTAATTGGTCAACAGTATTGAATAAAGTTTCTTTACACCCATTAAATATAATTTTGGGCTTTGATTGGTGAACCAATTGAATAGTCACACAGAATCCATTCACTTTGGATAACCCATGAAATCACTGGACTGGATAGATTTTAGTCTTATCTAAAGACTATAGTTGGAAAAGTCAGAAAAAAAAAACAGAAGCAGAAATAAGAGAAGAGGGTCAAAAAGAAATAGACCATAATCTTCATTGCTCAGCATCCCAACTCAGACTGCTAAATTCCACACTGATCTATTACTAAACTATGCTCATCATGTCAGTTTCTTTAATATTTTCCCTTAATTTTTCTCAATAATTGTACCCCCAAGTGTAAATAAATGTTTGTTGGTACCCCGATATTTAATGAGGGAAACCTATGTTTTGAGGCCTGTTTGTTCGTTCGTTCGTGTTTTTCTCTGCAACCATCCGTTCAATTTTTCTGAAATTTTGCATGAAGTTGTAACTTCGGT
>JAUZSX010290400.1:0-14265 GCA_034780655.1 Idiosepius hallami
TTTTTCAACATCAGACTTAAAGAATCGTAATGAGGGAATCGGAAATTTAGGGTATTTTTTAACGATGCGATCCCGATCCCAATTCTTCCAAAAATACACGATTCTTACGATTAATGATTCCGATTAATCGTCCCATCACTAATAAAAACCAAAAATATTGATAATCTTAAAAATACACAAAAACAGAAATTATGTAGGAGGAAATTTCCTATTTGAATGTGTTGAGGGGACATAGCCTGGTATCCCTCAATATTGCATTCTTCATTCTATTTTCAGCCAGCCAGATAAGGTCACTAGGAGATATCACTTGACATGTCTAGACTACATTAGGCTGTTTGTGTAACTGGCTAAAAGAACAGTCAACCTTCTTTACACGATCTCTTCTTTCAGTTGATGATATTTAGTTGGTGAGCACCCCCGAGTTTGGCACATGGCCATTTTTACGTGCTCTTACCCAGGCTTTTTATATTCAGTGTTACCCTTCACCTAGATGAGCAGCTCTCCTGAGTGAACGAGCCCCATCTGCCTGGGGCTGCTAAAGTGAAAGTTGATATATTTACTTGGTAGAGCACCAAACCAAGTTAGGAAAAAGGCTATTTTTATGTGCTCTTTATACCTGAGCTTTTTGAATTCAGTGTAACCCTTCACCTAGATGAGTTGCTCTCCTGAGTTAACAAGCCCCATCTGCCCGAGGCAGTTAAAGTGAATGTAATGGTTTTGACTGGGATTTGAACTGGTGTAATATGATTCCATAGCCTGAGCTTTTACGCAATGCTCTACCGTCGCTGCCCAAATAATAATAAATGATAATTGTAGATATAATTTACATGATACAAGAAATCTTCCAGAAATAAACTGTCCTTGAGCAATGCTTGAGTATCTTTGAGTTTAATAACAAAAATGAGGGCAGTGGTCTAAAATAAACAAAAAAAAAATAACAAGCTGTGTCTGTGATCTTCTGACTAGTAGTAATTTTGTTATGCAAAAAGCTATTCCTAGTTCAAGATTTTATTGAGCTGTTTATTCATTGTTTATTTAAAAAAAAAACAAAGAGAGGGAAACTGCTGTTTTACTATTCATGCATCTGTTTAGTAATTTATTTACAATATGATTTGTTTTTTCTTATTTTCTTTAAAAAAAAAAAACAATTATAAAACCTTTCAACTTATTTTGGGATAGATAAAACAAACAAACAACTATCACTTTATACTTTTTATTGGATTTCACTCCTGCTGCTATTTTTTTTTTTTTTTTGTGAGTGTGTGTGTGTGGGGGGGTTAACTATTGATCCTAAATTTTTGTATCTATTTTTAAATTACCAATGAAAATTATTTTTTCTGGGTTTCTTTGTATATATATATTTATAGTCAAGTAACACAGACCCAGCCAATCGCCTATGCAATCATCAGACCAGTTTGATGATCACACAAGTAAGAAACTAGAACTAATCAACTACTTGTGCTCTATCACTGATATTTAGCACTCTAACTAAAAATACACCCAACAAGTGAATAAACTGTTTTTATTAATAAATATCAACAAGAATTAAACCATGTTCTTAGTAGACTAACCTCTTTATTGATAGAGCCATTAGGTTCAATCTATATTTTTAATACTTATACCTATTCAATGATGAATTACCAAGCTCATTTTGTTCTATTAATGATTTTTAAAAGAATGAAACATGTTCATAGAACTATTAAAAGATTTTTTTACATTATTAATATAAAAGGTTTATTCATTTATGATAGGGTAATTCCAATTTGTGAGTTTGTATCCCAGTTGTTCGATTTGCATTGATAATTTGACTAAAACTCTTGGGAAAGGTATAAATACCCGTATGTCTTTCAGCTATGGATTAAACAGTGATTATTAGGTTATTCAAATAATCATAGGTGGATGGGTAAAAAGAATGTTTGCCAAAAATGATTGTTCTCATCATTAAATGACCTAAAAAAAAAAGGTTGATTTGCCAGATAGCAAAAAAAAAAAAGAGATAAAAAAAATCAATTATAATACTTTCAGAATGTAATTTCAATTATACACGCACGCACACACACACACACATTTTTGCCAAATTAGCCATAAACCCATCAAAACAATGATTTGTTATTTACAGGATAACTCTATCAATACAATCTTTTTCTACATGACTAAATTTACTGATTCATTTGACAACCTAAACTTGCCATAACAACTTTTGAATTAATCAATATTAATATCTTATCATTTTATTCTCTCTTTTTTTTTTCATTTTTCACCTGTTGTCTGTACTCTGATGTAGACTTGGGCTGATGCTTTTCATGGATCACCTGAACTTAAAGAAGTGGAGAAAGTTTACCAAGATCTAAAAAGCAAAGGAATTGAATTTCCTATGACAGATTTGGACAAATTGGCACCAATACATACACCAGCCAGAGTAAGAAATAGTTTTAACACTTCAAAAGTTATTTTATTATCAATACATGGTGAAGAGCCTAAGTCATCATGCCTTTTTTTTGTTTGTTTTTAATTTTTTGTTTGTCTGTTTGTATTTTCCACTAAACAATTGTCATAATTTAACATAAATGAAATGTAAATATATTTAAACATCTGTTACATCCTAAAAAAAAATGAGAGCATTTGTTTATTAACAGAGCTGTGATGGCCACATTAAATGCAAGTTAAAATTCCATTCATTCCGTTTATGTTCATATTTGGGTTAATACCTTTGGGAAAGGTATGAATTCCCATATTCCTTTCAGCTATGCATTAAATCGTACTTCTGTAATTAAAAACAATGTGATGACCAAAAAAAAATAAAGGTTGATAAAAGTTATCATTCTTGGCATTAAATCACTGAAAAGGTTGATATGCTCTGAGAAGTTTGAAAGCAGTTGAAACAATGTTATTCTAAAAATCTTTCAGACCTGATATAAAGATTCTCATCAGAAAGTTGAAAAAAAAAATTGACACAAGAATTCTGTTCTTTTTAATAAAACTAGTTGATATATATATATACACGTACAGTGAAACGCAGAGCTTATGGGTCTATAAATTTATTAATGTGTTTGTTATATTTATAACATATTTTATTATATTACATATAGCTCTTGATATAACTTAATTGAGCACTCCATCAAACTCTGGATAAAAAAAATAAGATCAACATCGATCTATTTGGAACCGACATTGGATTCTTCGTGGTTTGTGGACAGAAGAAACTGGTGTTAATGAACAAATAAAGTGCTCATTACTAAAGTAGAGATAACTTGACCCTATATATATATATATATTAAAAATGGCCTTGTGCCAAACTTTGTTGGTGCTGCTGACCAAGTAAATATTATCTTCGCCAATACTCAAAAAATTGTTAAAGGAATTTTTTTTTAAAATCAATATGAACATGATATATTTTGTATTAAGGAATTATTTGCTTTAAAAAACTTAATTAAAAAGACATAGTTAATCAATTGAAATGGATATGCTGTCAATCAATAAGTCCTTACACATTTGATTAAGTTACCATTCTAAAAAGACAGTCCTTTCTATTTTAACAGCAATGTTTATATAGCAAATCTATTCAAAAAGGTTTACTTAGAATTAACAGGTAATTTTAGAAAACTGGAAGCAATCCTTATTCTATTTATTTTAATGAAGTTTTTTCTATTATGAATTTTGTTTAAAATAAATGTTTAAACATCAAGAGAAATAGCTTTTCAATTTTGTAATGCTTTAAATATCGAATATTCACTTTAAAATGTTAAGAAAAAAAATCTAAGATAATTGTTTATATTTAGTTTTGTTTTTTTTTCCACCATATTTTTTTCTAATAATATAATATTTTTTATCCTAATTTCTAACATTGTTTTTTGAAGACTGATGTTGATTGGTTTTGTTTGGATTTATTAATTTCTGTCTATATTAGATGAATTTGCATATCAAATATGAAGACCATTATCTTATCTTTATTATTGGTCTCTTCACAATATTTTGGCTTATGAATTCTGCAGCCTTCTGGTGATTGAACATGAGAACCTTCGTTTCATAATCCAAAGCTTTTCCATAATTTCAAACTTGACCCTTTATTCAAGCTACAAGCATAACCATGACTGGGTTGGGTAGTAGTGTTAAGCCTTGAAATGTATTCTTACATTCAAATAAAACACACAAAGAAGTGAAGAAACTCAAAACTTTTATCTATTGCAAGCAGTTCATCAGCCAAAACATATCAAAGGTAACAATAATAAAGATGAGGACAAAAGTAAAGAAATTTGATGCATAAATTATCAAGTTTCATCTTAAGAAAGAGAAAGTTTAAATAAATTTGTTTTTGTTGTTTTTTTTTTGTTTTTTTTTTGGTAATTTTTTTTCCGTAAAATTTTTTGAGGTTTACATACCAAAAACTTATTTAAATCCAAATCTACCAACTCGTTTTTTTATTCTTTGAAAAGAATGCTCGTTTTTTTTTTTTGTTTTTTTTTTTTTTGTTTAATTGGGAGGGAGGGGACAGCATTATACATAAGTAAACATTGAAAAAGTTTTTAAGAGTTTAAAAATGAGAAACCAAATAAAGTAATCTCTTTTGATTCACTAATTTAAATTTTGTGTTAAAAATGTTTGATAGTTTATGCATTTTGTAGAAACATGTAGAAAATTTACCTTTTTTTATTAAAAAATTATGTGTTTTTTAAATTATTAAAAGAAGAAAAAAGAATCAATGTCATTGTTTTACATAAAAAGTTTTTTAACAGAAATGAATTGCATGAGTAAAATCTAACAAAAATAATCATTTTTTTTATTTTTTAATGTACTAATGGTTACTAAATGCATAAATCTTCATAATGTTTTATAAATGGTCCAATCAGATAATCCCTAAAGCGAAAAATTTTTATATGATTTTAAATTCTTATTTAAATATTTGCTACTAGGTCGATTGAATATAAAAGTTTGAAAAAAAATTACCTACAATAGATCATGTATAATGATTATTTCTTTTCCATCTTTTTTTCATATTTTTAAATATGTATTCCTTTGTATCACAAAGACATTGTTTAAATATATATCGAATATATTCCACTTATGCATTTAAATGATTGCCACTTTACTCAATATTGTGTAAATATAAAATTATATGTTGCCCTAAACTGATGAAGTTAAGAATTTAAAATGAAAATATGTGAAAGTTATTCGTCTACAAGAATGTGATTAATAGAATCAGACATTTCATTTTCAATGACCTTGTTATTTGTCAAACCAAAAAAAAATGGTCATTAGCAAATTTAATATTTAGATTGTTTTTGTGAAGGAATATTATCACAGAAGTAATAGAATATCTTTATTTTTACAAAGTATTATTGTGTATTTAATCAGAAAAAAAACAATGGATGAAGATTTAAATTGTTGTTGCTTTTTTTTTCTTTTCTTTTTTTTGCCAATATCATCACTGCATGGACTACTAACAATTTCTGCTGACCCCCATATTTCTTTTGTTTTTGGTTTCTCTTTTTCAAATGTTGTAAGGCACTAATGTTCCTAGAAAAATTGTTTTACCTTCCTTTACTAATTTGTTTTCTTAATTATTTTACCTTTGAGTTAATTGGTACGTCCATAAGATCAAAACCCAGCAGGATGAATTGAATTGAAACAATTGACTGTTTTTCTTCTTTGTTGTTTATACATATTGTTCAACTTTGATGGAAGTACTGAGAAAAAAAAACATGCAGCCACTAGATTTGTACAGAGAGCCTTTATTAGACACAGCTAGCAACAGTCAGGGTTGCAGGTTGAAAGAGGGCCTCCTGATTTCCTACAAATAGAAAATGTACTCTATCACCAAAGAGATCCTGCAACCTTTGATGGTAGAGAAGAGTTATATTTTCTGTATCCATTAATATATTAACACACATGACTCTTAACTCATTTAGACAACTTTCAATAGTTTTTCTTTATTCAAGTGATATTTTTTAATCATATGTATCTTTGTTGAATTAATTTTGTTTATTGTTAAATCATTCTTTTTGTTTGAATTTTTATTGTCACATCAAAATTGCATTGGTAATATCTTTTATTAGTGAAATGACTACATTTTAGCTGGGGGAGGACAACTTATGGCAGTGGATAGGCAGTCAGGCTTTGGAATGGTACTTTGCAATTTCCAATTTCAGTTGTTCCATTTACATTCATAATTGGGCTGATATTCCTTGAGAAAGTTATAAAACCTCACATTCCATCCAACTATGGAGTAAATGGTGTTTATTACATTATTAAAAAAAACTGAATGTACAAAAAAAAGGGTTCTCAAAAATGATTGTTCCAGAGATTGAAATGACCTAAACAAAAGATTGACATGCCGTAAAACAAAAATTTAAAATGTGTTTTTTTCAGAATCCTTGTTATGAAGACCCATTAGTTTTCTAAAGTTCTAAGTAAACACAAAGGCATTAATTACTAAGAATGCATTCCCAAGACTTAATGCCCCTACCCATCAATAGAATAAAGAATTAGGTTCTTTGGAGGGTTATGATAATGTAACATCAAAATTTAAGAATATTATTAAAAATTTAGTTTCCACTCTAATTCTGGTTTGAAAGAAACATTGTACTGTTATTACTATGATTTTGGTTATTTTCAATAATTTTTATTATCATAATTGTTGTGGAATAGTTTATTTTCATTAAATTAGTTTTCTTATAAAAATTAAGCTTGATTATATACTATTTCTTTATTTAAAACCTTACAATTTATATTAGTGTTAAATAGAATATTGTTTTATGACCAATATTTATAAGGCTGCTGCTATGTATAATGTATGTTTGTGTATTTGTGTGGGTATATTTTTACATAATAGCACCCAAGGGTGCGGATAAAGAGCTTTACTTGTTTTTTTTTTATCAATCTTTTATTTTTAAAGAACAAACACAAAATTTTAAAGAACAAACACTAAATTTTAAAAAAATAGATTAATAAAAAATCATGAATCAATCTATGATACCTGAGGAAGTTTGTAGCGTAAATCGGTCAAAATGTGCTTAGACAAATAACAAGACAGGGACAACAGTCCAAATAATGCTTGTGAAACAATAAAAAAAAAAATAAAAAAAAATAAGGATTTTACAATACTTTTTCATGAATATTAGTTGCATGTAAAGATGACCTGACTTGAATCTATGAATTCTTTGCAGGTATATAAATTATCTTCTTTTAATCTAATTTAGATACAATGAATGTTACTTCTTCTTTAGAACATCCTTGTTACAATCAGTAAATAAGTCCACAGGTGGCTCTTAAAAGTTTTTCACTACTCTTGCAAACCCTTGTTAGTCTCCTTGAATCTGATGATTATTATTATTATTATTATTACTATTAGAAAAAAATCTAGTTAATTCAAGATCTTTATATTCTTTATTCTTGGTTTGGTAATTGACTGAATGGATATCCTCTCAAGTTAAAACTGACTGCACAATAGATAACCCAAAACAGTTGATTTGCTGTAAAACGAAACAAACACAGGTGTGATATGATAGTCTTGTTGAATCTGATTGTGCACATGCGTGCTCTCTTCCAAGCATTTTTTAATATTTCCCTATTGACACAAGAAACCTCTGTAGCTGATAAGGCCTGTATTTAGACTTAAACACTTTAGCACTGATTTTTGCAAAAGTGCTTTGGCTGGAAAGTCACTTGCAAATCAATTATACAAGGCTCGATTTGAGATGGAATGCTTGAGCCACCTCAGCTCTAATTTCTGTCAATTATCATTTTATGATTTTAAGGTACCTTCTTGCCATCAATAACTCTTTTTATCAACAATGTGGAGTGAAACAGTGATGTTTTAAACTACAATAAAGCTTATCAAAAGATTCAGACTTGTCGATTATGAAAAGAAATGATTTCTATGGTCCATAATAACTTTTCTAAAAGAAGACAATCTCCATTCAGGAAAAATATTGTTTTCATCTACTTTGCATATAATAATTTACTTTCTCATGCTGTAGAACTCACTATCATTTCTATTAATGGTATTTTTGCCCAAAACTTTGAAATAATGTTAGGGTTACGATAATGTTAGAATTATATTGCTCTCCTGATTAAATGCCAAAGAAAAGGTAGAACATATCCAAGAACAATTCTTTAGATACCATTCTGATGGTTTCTTATGCTTAATGGCACTTCCAATTTACAAAGTTTGTTACCATCTTAGTCTCTCATTTAATTCTGTTACTCTTTTTTTCAGGTTGTTTTGATTTTATAATAGTCTAGTGTCTTATGTATTTTGGATGCAATCCACATTTTAACTCTCCATAGGACAGAAATTTGGGGTATCCTATCTGCTATCATTTTTACTTGCTGCCCCACCCTGTAATTATGATTTTGTCTCACAGTTACTTCTGTGCTAAAGATAGCTTGTTTGAATGCATTAACATTAATGGTTACATTAACTTCTGAATTATTGCATGTGAATGATTACATTGCCTGACAAACACATAAGCGAGAAACTGGCAGTTGTTGACTCCGTGTCTACACTTAACTAATACACGCTTTATCACTGATATTGAGCACTCTTACTATAAATTTAAGCAACCTTATCACGCAGATTATATATATATATGTATATACTCACTAGTTTGATTAAAAAAGACAACCATCTTTAGTCTACTTATTGTTTTTCCAACTTTTCGATAAGATTTTTACACCAGGCTTGAAAGTTTTTGTATATTCGAATATTTTAGATATTCAGGCCTGATGAATTGTCAGAAAATCAAACAAGAGTCGTCTGTGCTTTTTAATCAAACTTATGTGAATGAGAAAATGCAGCCTAAATAATCATATTCAATATATATATATATATATTAGAATATACACACATAGTACCTTAAATGTTGGGGTGAAATAATGTTTCAATGCCAATGAAGGATATTTCTAGCATTTGCTTCAAGATAAGTTGTGATACTGTAAAAAAATAAAACCCTTTTTTATTGGTAATATATATATATATATTACACACCATGGCAAGTAAAAAAAAAATATATATCTACAGTTTAACATAACTTTATTATTCTTTGTCTATAATCTTTCACTCACCCAGATATATACATTTTGAGCTACTTCACAAATAACCTATATCACTCATTTGGCTTTGCATAACTCAACATATTTGTTCAATTTTGTTTTGTTTTTCTTAAAAACTCTTTTGCATTTCTGTCAATCTGAATCTTGAATTATTTATTCACAAAATAGGATTGAAGAATTTTTTTTTTACATTTAACTTGCTTTTTTTTTTTCTACAATACCATAAAGTTTCTTTAAGAAAATCTATCCATTTTATTTCTAAAAGGATTTCCCACAATGTCAATTTTTCACCCTAATAAATGCACCCCTGCTTCTTGCTTTAAAATATTTTAAAGAAAGGATTTTTGCTTGGCTTTTTGCTTATGCATTGATTTTTAAATTGCATCGCCATTCATTCAATAGCAAAAATGTAAATATGCTATGCACAGACAGTTGTAGATTAGTCTCACATGAATGAGCCTTTGATAAGCAACCATCTGCAATATGCTACCAGTTTTTGATGGGAATAGGGATGCCACATATGATAGGTACCATTATATTTGAATAAGAATAGAAAAGGCTTTCTCTTTTTTAATAGATGCAAGTACATAACTTTTTATCCAAGATATAAATTTGACTAGAATTTTTCATGATTCTGAAGAATAGAGATCCCTCAACTTTTTTTAATGCTTTTTTACCCTCAGGACATGTTTAACCCTTGGCATCCATTAACAAAAGAATATTTATTTTAATTCTTCACAACAAGAAAAGGATAAAAATAATAAAACAAAAGATCATTCAATGTAATTTCCCTTCTTCAGAACATAAAAAGAATTGTCAAACTTGAAAAACCTCTATTCTTCAGAACTGCTGAATTTTTCATTTAAAATATCAATTTAACAGTAAATATATTAAAGTTACTTTACTTTGCATTAATTTTTCTTTATTTTTCATGCTTTTAAATAATTTATAAGTGAAGCACTTAAAAAGGATCAAACTGATCTTGCTTTAAAAATATAGTTATTTTGTAGATGTTATTCAATTTTTTCCTTGAATTTTATTATTATATATATTTTGCTATCTATGGAGGAAGCGTCTGTCTGCATATCTTGACTGATTGTTTTAAACATTCCATACTTGTTGAGTAGAATTAAGAATTACTCTTCTTTTTTAATTCTATAATTTCAATCATCTTAGGCATGTATTATAATTTAAAAAATTATTTTTTAGATTAGTCATTTAGTAATATAATCCCTATTTTTGGATTTATTTGGTTTATTGTAATAAATTAACCAATGTAATGTGAACTAAAATTATATGCAGAATACTTATTTTGTAATATTTAAAAAAACCTTTTCTGAAATAGTTATAAACTTTTATATCCAGTATAGCAATACTATATGCAGATTTAGGATTTTGAAACTATCATGGTCACCATTTTTATGTTTTCTTATTCAATTCAATGTGTACATTTTATATTCAAGGTTAGTTGTGGAGCTTTTTTAATTAAATTTTTTTCTAAATACACAATAGTTTCTTTAGTTATCCACGTGAGAAATACTAAACGAAATTTAACAAGATCATTATAACTTGAAAAAAAAAATGTAATCAATCCTTCTCATAACAGTAAACAATTTTGATTAAATATGATTAAAAAAAAAAACAATAAATGTGTTGTGTTGGCATTTATACTGTCACAACAGAGAAAGCTCACTTTGGGCAGTGGCTTAGCACTTGAACTTTGGAATACTTCAAGTCAAAATCATTTCATTTATTTTTCACATTTGGACAAATGTCCTTGAGGAAGGTTTGAATTTCTACATTCCTTCCTGATATGGTTAAATAGTGAATCTAGTGTTAATCAAAATGTTGACAAAAAAAACATTCCTCAAAAATGGTTGTTCTCACCATTATATAACTGAAAAAGGTTGATATAGTGTAAAACATTGTTGTTACACTCTTCATTAAATGAATTGACTAGCATTAGAAAAGAACATTATTCATAATATGCATAAGTGAAAATGTTTTGTTTTATCTTGTAAAATTGTGAAATGCCTGAGGTTAAACTGTCTTCCTCGAGAACATTCACAAAATAATAAGGTTGATTAAGTGAAAGAAAACTGAATAGAAATGTTCAATATTTTCTGTTCAACTATGACTGTTGAACCATACTCAATGGGTAAAAGAGTGGATATGATTTTAAGGTACCTTCTTGCCATCAATAACTCTTTTTTATCAGCAATGTGGGGTGAAACAGTGATGTTTTAAACTACAATAAAGCTTATCAAAAGATTCAGACTTGTCGATTATGAAAAGAAATGATTTCTATGGTCCATAATAACTTTTCTAAAAGAAGACAATCTCCATTCAGGAAAAATATTGTTTTCATCTACTTTGCATATAATAATTTACTTTCTCATGCTGTAGAACTCACTATCATTTCTATTAATGGTATTTTTGCCCAAAACTTTGAAATAATGTTAGGGTTACGATAATGTTAGAATTATATTGCTCTCCTGATTAAATGCCAAAGAAAAGGTAGAACATATCCAAGAACAATTCTTTAGATACCATTCTGATGGTTTCTTATGCTTAATTCCCAAATAAAAAATTTGAAAAAAAAAACTCAACATTCTTACCTGAGGTGACGGTTAATCACCTGAAGACAGGTATAATAATTTATAATAATGTATGTATGTATATTGTAATTGATACACATTAGCACTCGAGGGTGTGGATATAGAGAATTGCCAACAATACCAATCCCCCACCTTTTTTTTTTTGTTTGTTACATCTTGAAAACTACTTCCTTGACAAAAAAATCCCTCATTTGGTGATTGAATCAACTTTGTCAATTCTTTACTCAATCTTTCTCATTTTTCCTGGTTTTGTTCTTCTTCTTCTTCACCCTTGTTGCAGAGTACTCCAGTGTCAGAACAGCCACCACCCATCAGCAGAAATCGAGGTGTCTTGACACGACCAGTAAGTGACACCTTCAAACTAACTTTCTGGCACTTCTAGAAGTTCTTTGCAGGCCAGACATTGAAAGTCATGTCTATTTCCTGAACATCTATTTAAGATAGAAACCCTAACCCTAGGAACCCTGGCAGTATGGCAGAGAGGTAGGATGTTGTACTCATGAATCCACTAGCAACTAAACGGAACATGTATTACAGTTATCACAAATTACAATTATCACGAATTACAATTTGATTATTTAAGAATTTCACTCATCAATAGGAATTTGTATCTTCAATTTTTATTGAAAGGTTGGTGTTTTAATTTTTCCTCAATATTTAATTTGTATTTTTTAAAGTTTAGGCACTTGACTTGTCTTTATGAATTTTTTTTTTAGTTTCAAATTATATTTTATTTTAATTATTTCATTTGTGAAAAGATTGGGACAAAGTTATTGCTTACATTCAGTGATATTTTTATTGTTTATTTACATCATGTGGCTAAATTGTAATTGGTGATAACCATAATACACGTGCCGTTTAGTTGCAAGTGGGTTTGAGAGTGCAACATCCTGTCTATCTGCAGTTCTGACTGCTGAAACCTCTCCCTCTTTCTCTCTCATATACACATATCCTTTCTGTATCAATCATTTTGTTCTTGAACAAGAAATTCACCTTCATTCATTGTAAGATATTCAGACTAATTCACTCATTTGTCACTTTTAATTCAAATTCTGCAAGAGGGTATCCAAGTATCCACTACTATTCTTTACTAAAACATAAATAAAGAACTCTACTATGTATCCTATTCAAATGTCTATACTAATAAATTTTCCTGATCTAACAAAACAAACAATTAAAATTCCTATATCCTGGGAGGATAATTTTGGATCACAGTAGGAATTCACTCTAATTTAGAAAACAAACTTTCTCCATACAGCATGACTAGCAATTTTTTTGCACCAGGTTTTAACAAATAAAGAAGATGAGTTACTTCCCTTTGATTATTTTATGCGAAGATTTACTATAATGATTCAATTTCAACTCATATTTACATTTAAGCTATATATATATATATATATATATATATATATATTGCAATTGATTCTCCCAATTGAGTTTTCATATGACTTGTTTTATGTTAGTTTAACCAGAATAAAAAGTTTTGATCATCTTGCATTTGTTAACGTAAGAATTTTTTTTTTTTTAAAGATGTAAATCTATATTTCTATAGTAGTAGTAATGCTATGAATGACTCCCTGTCAAGGCGCTCATGAGCTTGACTACCCACGAGGGAGAAGAGAATACAAATATGCCCACAAGTTTTTATGTCTAATGATCATGTAAACTTCGTCATCCCATCTAGTAGTGACATCAGATGCTCTCTGCTTAATGAATGCCAACTGCCATACAAAGCCAACTACCCACACCAAGGTGCCTAACAAATTTATCACTTGAAGATATCTAAATGTTCCTGGTTGATTCCTGAGATTGGGTACAACTTGAATGGAATATCAAGTCTAATTAAGTTTAGCCAGTAGTCTACGCAGTCTGTGAGACTCTTCTATTCCATCTATGAGTAATCAAATGGCAGGTATGTCCAGGATTCAGATTTTCTCCTGGCTGGAAACAATGCATGAGCTCGCAAGCAAATTGACCGTGAGTCATTCGTAGAATTACTACTAAAATTTCAAATAAAAACATTTCATAAGAGACTCATCATCATATCGTAACGGACTATGAGGTGCATGGTGTAACAATTGGTCTCCTTGAAAGAGGTAGCAGGGGCACCGCAGGTTTGTTACTTGCCCTAAGAGACTTAAACACAATGAAAGAGAAAAGAATCAAATAGTAGCAAAGAAATGAGTGCTATAAACTTAAAATTTATTAAAAAATAGGTTTTATATTTTCATTTTGACATAAACCCAATCCATTAGAGAAAAAAAATTTCTTGCAAGGCATGAAAATTGTTGAACAAAATTTCATTACCATTCAGAATTAAAGGTACAAGATTTAATTTCGAAAATCATCTATTTTCACTGTGCACTTTTATAAATTTTACGAACTAGGGTATAAAGATTTAATCAAATTTGATCTAAAAATTACCTTTGATTTATTTTTTGTAATGTAATTCTGTTGGAATTTATAGAAAAAAAATTATTTATTGTTTAACCATTAATGATATAGATATATGATTTTTTGGGGGCAGCGACGGTGGATCATTGGTAGAATCTCGGGCTGTGAGATCGTGTTACGCGAGTTCAAATCCCAGTCAAAA
>JAUZSX010290410.1:0-14265 GCA_034780655.1 Idiosepius hallami
CACACACACACACACTCACACTCGCATATATATATATATATATATATATGTGTGTGTGTGTGTGTGTGTGTATACTTGATGGTTGGTGTATATACGGTTGCGAAGGAAAGGAAATGAAAAGAAAAAATATCTGGACGAATAACTACAGAAATCTATTGATTTATTTTTCATATATACAGAAAAATAATCTCGAACTTATTTCGAATGGAAAAGTTTATGTTAAGCCTCCCTCTTTTTGTGAGTATAATAAATCTCGTTTCCTCTTTTTTTCTTTATTTCTTCTATTTATGATTTATATTTATTTACAGCCTAGCCATATTGTTATGAGAAACTCCAATGGCTATTTTCATGCTTAGTACATCATTTTTATCAGTGCGCTTGCTGTTGAGCATGATAATAATAGCTCTTCAGTGGTTAGGCTTATAATCAACGTTAGAGTTTTTTTTTTTTTTTTTTTTTAAGGTAAGCTATATCATAATAGGAAATATTAGTAATAAAAAATACAAAAAGTAATAATAAGCGAAAACCGAAAACTAAGGCAAAATCACATGCTAATCATAAATACATCCAAAAGCATACATTTATCAAAATTTTGTGAATCGTTTGGTGCTTGTTTTAACTTCTGTTTTCGAAACTATTATTTTTACACGAAAGAAAACAAAATGGATTTTAAATTGTCAGAAAGGAAAACACAAAAAACATGATAAATTATTTCTTTGACTTTAACACCGCATTAAATAAATCTTATGTATTGTAAAACTCAAAACGAGACTTAAAATGGATAAATAAAATTCCGACGAGGTATGATAGAAAATTTTTTGAAAAATCAAAAATGGGAATATATTAATATATACTTATAAGCATACTTATAAGAATGATATACTCAGCATGAAATTATCCATTCGAGTTTCCCTTAACAATATGGCTAGGCTGTAAACTAATATAAATCATAAATGCATCGGCATTAATAAATATATATTTTTTTAGATTTTATCATATATATATATATATATATATATATATATATATATATAGTCAGAGCCCGATCTATGTTGGATCTTAGATTTATCCAAAATTGTTGCTGCTATAAATTGAATTATGCTAAATGCCATCGGTAATATAGTATTCTATTTAATTTGGGGGTAGTCGGAGCATTATCAAAAGCTTTTATTATGGATTCTTATTACATGAGTTCAAATCTCAGTCAAAACTATCACATCTACCTTCAGCTGCTTTGGGCAGATGGAGCTCGTTAACTGGGGAGGGTACCTAATCTATTGCAGGGTGATACATTGAAAAAGCTCCGCAGCTTCCTCTGCTACCAGCAGTTGCGGATTCATACCATTTGGCGTGAGCATTTGAGGTTGAGAGGGTTTCTATCTTATACGCAACAAATACTAAACTTAAAGAGCTAAGCAATCGAGTTGAGAGCCAAGTGCCAAACCCGATTTGTCATCGCCAGGACTGGCTGACGCCATAATGATGATTCTGTTATAAAGTTAAGAAGTACATTATTATTTTATAAACCAATATTATTATTTATAAAACCTATGCATATCACTGTTTAAAGCAGATGGTTGGTGGTTTAGTTTATTTATTACCAAACAAAATGAATTCATTTCCACTTTTTATATACAAATACTTAATACAATAATTACTTTTTTAAAAAATAGTACACACACACACACACACACACACACACATATATATATATATATATATATATATATATATATATATAGACATAATTGCTGAAACGAAAGAAAATTTGTTTTCATTTGTATTATTTTATTTTCCAATTTTCTCATCTTGCTGTTTATAAAGGCAATTGTTTTTGGGGTCCAACGCGTATTGCTTTTTTACAATCATGCAGTTCAATTGTTGATATATTTACAACTAGACAAAACAAACCACATAAGCTTTTCTTCTTTTGTCTATAGAATTAAATGTTTCCATTTCTAACTACATGGAGTTCGCTTTCGTATTCAGAAACTACAGTTAAATTGAAAGCCCTATTTGTACAATGGAAAATTGTGACTAAATGTAAATGTGTGATCATGATTTAATAATACACGTATAATTGCTAGGAAAATAATTTTTATAATAATGATAATAATAATAATAAGTGCCAGAGGAGACTTATTGTCATTCAAGTCTGCATGAATTACCACCGGAGGGTGGCAGAGTTGGGAAAATCTGTTAATGTCAGGTGTGTGAAGCAGCGGAGTGAAAACCCAAGAGGATGTTGCACTATACAGCCCTTGATTGGAATGGTGTGAATTCTGCTGAAAATTATCGGAGACTAGTTGTCACTTTGACAAAAGACTCCTAAAAATCAATGGTTGCTGAGTGGGTGACTGCATTTATCATTTGGTCATTTGTGTGAGATCCTAAAATAATGATAAAATTAACACGAATAGAGAGTTATTTACGTTTGGCAAGACAGACAGAAAATAACTGGAGATTACAGCTTAATAAAGGGGATTAATATAATAAATATAATAAAACTAGAAGTATTGTCCAGCTTTGCTCAGTACCGGGGACTTGCCAATACTTTTTTAAAAACGCTTCGTGTTTAAAAAAAAAAATTTCTTATTTTCAAAAACGCTTCTCCGTTATTTATTTAGTTGTTTATTTTTAATTCAAAAACAATTCTTCGTATCTCCTCAGTGTTTAAAAAAAATTAAAGCAAGAATCACCACTTCTAAAATAGTGAAGTGATTTATACGGTCAAGTTCATTGGAGACACAGGTTCCCGTCATATCACGGAAGTTAAGCAACGTCAAGCCTGACCAGTAGTAAGGTTGCTGATCATTTAAGAAAACCAGTGTTCACAGTTCAAATTAATATTTTCTTCTCGAAATATAGCGCTTACTTGATCTAGCCACACATAAGCCCGTAAATTCAAAATCAGATGTAGAACCCGTTCAAACGCTTAGATGATTAGAGTTTTAATAGTATATGATATTGATATTAAATTTGTCTTCTGATTGATTCATTATTTTCGTTCCTTGGTATAAATCGAATTGACCAAATTTAACGTTCGTACCCAATATGTCAGTAGACGAAAAATATTGTAAAACAATGTCTACAGTGTACGTCTGAAAAGGCCGCCCTCAAGGAAACACTTTAATTGGGATTTGAATTAGTTTGTTTTTATTGCTTCCTGCTTAAGGTGCTATAAAAGTGAAATACAATTTCCCAATAGATAGTCAGTGTTGCTAGGTATAGTAGCAAGTAGTCTGCTATGATTTGTTTGATTTCATCTTCTGTGTATTTTAGTTTTATACTTGATAGTATTAATGCTATATTGCTTACTTTTTATTGGCGCATTTCCTATGCTTTTACAAGAACCCAATTGAGTTTTCTTTTCCGTGATGTAAGATCATTAATTTAAGCTGTCTCTCGTAGTGAGGCATTTTGGGCACGTTCATGTGTAATGGGTCAAACGGGGTTCACTCATTTCGTGTAGAAATAAAAGGATTGCCATATTTCTAAACGAATAGAAACTTTAACGAATCTTTGCTTGATTTTCTATCGTTTTTTCCCCGTCTTCTCTTCCTCTACATTAATCTATTTTTGTCTGTAATATTCAGAAATCTAATAACACTCCTTTGTCTTGATTATTCTATATCACTTTAATTTAGCTAACCGGTATAATTCTAATTGTTTATTTAGCTCTTATCGTTTTTGATTTAAATTCTTGCGTTTTATTTGCCAATCCTAGATGATATATATATTTTTTTGATAATTTTTTTATATTCATTTATTTTTTGTTTTATCCACAATCTTCTTCATTACAAACTCCAAGAATGAAGAAAGCATTTTTACAGAAAAGAAAACAGACAGTTTAATTTCAGTTTTATGATTTCCTATTTGAGTTGAAACCGACAAATCAGTTCACCTTTCGCTCAAAAGAAATCTCACAAAGTCAGAAAAAAAGTCTAACAAATCAAACACACATGGTAATGAATGTAATAAACATCAGACTTAAATTCAGATTAATTGGCTCATAAATCCACTGACGCCTAGACATATCGATATCGCGAAGTTGTATCTTTTTTCTGGGAAGAAATGATGCATTTTAGTATTACAGGATTGTAATTAATTATTTAGTAAACAAACAAGAACCGGGATTGCAACTCTAAATTTAGTTTCATCGAAAGATAAAACTAAGCAGTCTTCATTAGTTTCGCTATTTATTTCGTTCCGGGAAATTATAAACATCTTAGAAAAGAGTTCAAGATGCCTATTTGAATCGTCCAAAAAAGAGGTGTCCTGAGAACAAACTTATCCTTTTTCTATTTTTTTATATCATTTAGAGTGGATTTTTCTCCGTCTTAAATAATTAGTCTCTATACAATTCTAAGACGTATCTTTTACTCAGGTCCCGTTATTTTATTTTATATTGATAGTAGTGCCGGTCATAAGAGGAATATCAAGAGTATTTGTTTGGCAATGCTAAACTTCGTCCAGAAACGATATGTGCTAATTAATAGCACATATAATTGATAGACGAAATTTCGAAATAGATATAAATTAAAGCTATAAAACACGAGTTCTAATCTAAGTCATTTCCTTTGCATTCATAGTTGGATTAATAAGAGATATGAATCCTAACATTCCTTCATGCTAGGGGTTGAATTGTTCTTATTGTGTTATCAAAAATATCTACGTTGGAACAAAATAACGTTTTTCAAAAATATTTTTTCTCGGTATCAAATAACCTTTAAAAAGGTTAATATACCATTAACAACAAATACATTTTTATGGAGTTAGGAGTCCCACCGCATAACTTTTAAATCCCATCTTCATCGCTACTGTTACTACCATTACTGGTTACGACAATCATTCCAGAATCCCATTTGCTGACTAACTTTGTGAGCAGATCCTGGCTATCCGGAGGAAACGCCATTGTTCATTCCAGTTTTCTGTTAGACTATAGTAGGATTGACACCCCAACATAAACAAAAGCCACGAAAATGCCATTTAAACTATTTCAATGAAATGACCAAATCATCTTAACAGTAAAGTCACGTTAGAAAATCAGTTTCCGATAGATCTACGAGGTTAAGCAACGTAGAGCCTGTTCAGTACTAAGATGGATGAATACTTAAAAGTATTAGGACTGTACGAGGCAAGTAACGAACCATCACGTGGTGCCCCTGGTACTCCTTTTGAGGAAACCAATTGTTAGACTTAGCACATAATTGTGCTCATTTGATAGATGTATGGGGTGCTGAGTGGTGCGATAAGATTTCTATGTGTGTAAACGAAACCAGAATCTTCAACAGACTATATTCGTATGACGACCAGGGCCGTACCCTACGCAGATGCAGCAATTGCATGGAGGTTGCAATCTCCTTGGCTTGACGGATCCCTCGTAATATAAAATTACAAAAACATCTATTAGGATTAACAAGAAAATCATTATCACACTGTTAAAATATACATATGCTTATATGTTCTTTGTTTAGGGAGTGCAAGTAGCCCGCTTTTGGGTAAAAGGACCACAAGGCGCATTCTTCATCGAGACCGCTATGTTGATAAGTACGGCACTGATAACGACCACTTATGAAAACCCCATTTTTTAGTCAACTTTTCCACTGAAAAAAAAAGGAAATATATGCATCAAATATTTTGTGTAAAAACAGATCGATTAAAAAAACGATACGAATCAATATTATATTTACTTGGTCGAGCACAAACCCAAGTAAGGCACAAGGTCATTTTTACGTGCCCATTATATCCCTGGGCTATCAGTATTGCCCTTCACCTAGATGAGTTGCTCTCCAAAGTTAACGAGCCTCATCTGCCCGAACTAACTTAAGGTAAAGGCATTGGTTTTGACAGCGATTCGAACTTGGGTAATACGATACCAGGGCCCAAGCTTTTACCATTGCTCCACTTTTGGTGTCCAAATATACCGATTGATATAACATAACGCAAAAAGTATTGATATGTCTTATTACAAACGGACCAATCAAAGATCTTGCTACTTTATACGTAAGAAATCATTAGCTAAGCTAAGAAAAACCATTCAATTATTTTTTAGTATCGAGCTGAATAACGCTGAAATAAGTTTTGGGACATGTCGCAGAGGTGTCTTTACTGTGAATTGTGAAATGATGATTTTACATGATTAAAAATAAAATATGTTGTATAGGCAGAGTTACTTTTATCACGATTCAGTACATCAAATAACAAAAGTGTTTTTATTCAAATATCATGACTTTACAAAAACCAGTTCAATGTGTTCACGTAAAATATTCAATATAAAAAGAATGTAAAATTTTAGGTTGTCACTCACTGTTTACTTAGATCTATCTTTGAGCGTCTCTCATTTGTATAGCAAAAATAGACGTGCCTCAGATTGAAACAAGAAGTGAATGCATATACGTATAAATAATGCGAGTAAATGTTGCTATTGATTATAAAACGAACAATGAGGCTTCGGATATTACACTACAACAGATTATAAGTCTCTTAACATTTCTAAAGTATATAGATTACCACTTAAATAGATGTTCTTGAATATGAGGTCTATTTTTTTGTCGTTGACTTGGCTGAAGAGGAAAAAAATAACAGGGGTCGACAAATTTTTCTTTCAGTTGAATATTTTTAAATAAAAAATAAAGTGCGTGTTAAAGCATAGAGAGAGAATGATACTTATTGAATAAGAGTGTTAATATTTGAAACTAAGCAACTGATCAAACAGTCCGTAGATGATGCTTAAATATATTTATTAAGTTATTTTATACTTTACTAACAAAATTACCTGGTTTTGCTCTATAGGGTTTATTAATGCTCTGTTTGTGCTTATTTTGGTTTATACTTTCGTAAATCAATGTATTTTTCTTTTTAAGAGAACTGTCGTAATTTTTTTTAAAGCTAGTTTAGTAAATTGCTGTTAGGAAATTGCTGTAATACTGTTAACACGATAATTAACGCATTCTCTGCATAGTGAACAAAAGTTTGACTTTTTTCTTGCTAAAATCTAAACCGAATTCGTTCTACAAATCTGAATATCCCAAGTATAAAATTTAAAGTCTCTAAACCAAAAACTGACTCAGAATTTTCATGAAAACTTTTCCTCAAATAGACAGACAATGTCACATCTATGGTTAGAAAGATTGATAAGAATATATTTCTTTGAAAATAACTTTAAAAATTTCCTCTTAAAATGATAATTTCTCACGAGAAAAACAAAGGGCAAATTGATTGCTCCATTTTATATCATTAGATTTGAGGATTTTTATGGTTCAAATTATTTTGACTTCTTTTTTTTATTTTAATTGCTATATTCGCATCTTTAAGGTTGAGGTTCTTGTTACAAAGACTCATAATACAATAGATCTTTGTAATTTTTTGTATTAGATATGGATAAACTTTAACTAGAGATTACATGTTTAATACGAACTCCTGGTTGGATGAATAGTTAAAATAAGCAGTTTGATATTAGATCTAAAACACTCACTAAGCACGCATAGTCTAACACCGTAGATAAAATAAATGTTTAAGTTTAAAATTTTGAGAAGAATTACTAATCCCGAAAATAGATTTTCAAATTTATTTGATACTTGAGTTGTTTTCAATATAACAATAAAAGTGAAAAGAGAAGACATAACAATTTGAAGTGTTTTCTGAATATCTGAGATAAGAGTAGCTAATTAATTTTACAGATATTTCGTTTTTGTTTTCGTTTCTTTTAAATTTCATATTCAGCAATAGTTTGGCTGCTGATTACTTTAGCTATTTCGAGATGTTACATTTTAATCTGGATAGCAGGTTTACTCCTAAAAACAACTAAAAGTAATAAAGAATTATTCTTGTTAATTTCATCCGTATATGTTTCTATTTGCTTTGTTCTTTTTAAAGGTTCCCTAAATGACTGTGAACGTAAAATGCTCATACCAGAGATTGATATGTCATATATATATATATACCGTACTTTCCGATTAAGTAATTTCTGGTTTTAATTTTTTTCCCCAACTTTCTTGAGTTGGCTTATTGGTTGGATTAGCTTGGAACTAGACAATACAAGAAGTCAAAATTGGTCTGAAAATTACACCTTTGATCTCGTAACAGCACGACCTCACTGCACATTAATTCAAAGCAAGAGTTAAGTAAATGCGGAAAATAATATACACGTATTCACAAAACGTACGTATCTAAATATGTAGACAACAATAAAACAATACCAGTAAGAAAAACTTATCAAAATTCATTGAATTAAGCACCTGCATCAAAGAAGTAGTTAACGAACTTTTTCTGCCATGACTTGTTGGGTGGTAATATAGATACATACTCATTTTATAAGCATAATATTGGGTTCAGCTTATTTGACGGAAAATACAATAACAGAAAAGATGAAAACAGAAGTTTTATTACTTGTATTGCTATGTTTTCTCATATAAAATTTAATCCTTTTTCCTTTTTCAAGAAAATGTCTAAACTTCTCTTTTTGATATTGGGTTATTAACTATATTTTGAAGGTGTGTATTCCAATGTAATCATGCCGAAATGATTATGTACAAGTTAAAAAAGGTGAGATCATAAGAGGTGTAATCCAAAAATAATGCCTCCTTTTTTCCGCCAGAATGGATTAGGGAGGATAGTTAATTGCATTTTTAAGACGACTGAACTTATGCATTTATGACCTAAAAGTTTCATCTCCATGCTTTAGATATTACTGATAACTCTGAGAAAGCAACCCCTGTAATGAAGGTGCTTCAGAAGAAGATTTGCGTCGTTGGATTCACCAATGCCAAAAAAAAAAAAAAGAAATTAAACCGATCAACATCCACCGGCGTCTTTTTAAACGTTTACGCAGATGATGCTGTTTATGTGAGCAAAGCTAAGAGATGGATTCGTCGATTTCCGAGTGGCGAAAGTGATTTGAGTGAAAAAGTGCATTCCGTATACCCATGGAAAAGATCACGTTCATTACCGCCAAAAGAGCATTTGAAAAGGTGGTGATTATGCATAAAAGTTGCTTGTTTTAATGTATATCTAATTCCTCGTAGCTCTGTATATTTTGAGAGATAGGTTTTAAAAAATAAGAGGCATTACTTTTGAAACTACTCTCGCAGATTAATTTTTAGGAAACTAATCTTTCTCCTCCAGTACAATCGAAATGTATAAAATGCAGCAAATAACGTGCTATTACTTTTGATTGGTAAAATCGGAATAAATAAATACATTTCGATTGATAGTTTTTACAACTGTTATTATGTTGACTATATAAATCGATCAAGAATTAATAGGTTTTCTCCGAATAGATTTTGAAATTTATAGCCTTTTTATTAAATTTTGATACAAGTCTGACTATTAGGAGGTTTGAAAGTGAATTTACGTAGGTTTAAGTCATAATATTGATTTTACAATATATCGTCGTTTACAAGAACATTAGGTATTAAAACAGAATGGCTCTAACACACTCATTGGAAAATGATACTATATAAAGGTAATTGAGAAAGAGTTAAAATAATTACCATTTATAGCCAATAATTAATAAAGAAACCTAATATCATAATCGGGAGCTTCTAGGAAATTATAAACATAGAACATTATTAAAACTACTATTAGACCTTCAAATGTAAATTTTGTAATTTCTGCCTTTGGATGGGATTGAAAACTAACCTTCAGCTAACGTTGGCTTAAAACTATACAAATTCAACACAAACCCGTTGCAAGGCTGGGCCGACTGAGCCATTGGTCAGCTGGCTCATGCCTCAGGGTCTGGTTCTGCCAAAGGGCCAGCCTGATTGCAAATAAAATTATCAAGAGTGTTCTTGTTATGCATCTCAATAAATGTATTCTGACTAACCACTCCGCTTTGCCTGCACATCGCAATCTGTGTCTAATGGCTGTAGCTGACTAATGGATATTATATTTACTTAAAGAACACCAACCCAAGTTTGGCACAAGGCCATTTTTACGTGATCTTACTCGGGCTTTTTACATTCGGTGTTATCCTTCACCTAGATGAAATGCTCTCCCGAGTTAACGAGCCTCATCTGCCCGAGGCAGCTAAAGGTGAATGCAGTGGTTTTCACTGGGATTTGAACTCGCGTTCTACGATTCCAGAGCCCAAACTTTTACTAATGCTCCACCGTCGCTGCCCAATGGATAGTTGAACCAATATGCGCAGAACACCTAATACACAGCCTCTAGCAGTTGCATAACTGTAAAAAAATCGGAGAGGGGTTTTATTGTTTTCTCTAACCCACTTGTTTTCTCTTATACACTCAATCCTGCCTTGTAGGCATGGTGCGTTCATTTTTTTTAAAACATAGATTCCATATGGTAATCTCTAGCCTATAGTTTGACTATTTAAATAATGATAAATTTTACTTAGACTAGAATTTTATTTTTAATCATTTGCATTTTATGGCTTTATTATTATCTTCTTATCTGTATTGCACGGTATTTTTTAGCAATTATACGTTTATAATAGAGACAGATATACATTTACATCTGACTTTATCTTTGTTACTGCAGTTAATTCTGACCAAAAGTGTTTCTATTCGCTCTAGATAAGATCGTTGAATAACAAAAATATATTCTCTCAAAATAATTACGTCTTCAAAGGAAGACATAAGTCTGTATTATATTGAAACATTATTATTATGTGCAATAAAAAAATAATTTCTATTTAGATTATGGAAATTTATTAACCTGATTCAGGTTGATGCTAAAATTAGTGTCTACATATAAATGCTTATTAAAGAATTGATTTTATGGCAATGTGTCTGTGAAGCCTTACTCAGTAAAATTATCATCCAGTTTTCAACACTGTACAGACACTGATAATTATTTCCGTTGACAATAGAGAATTCCAGAATACTATTAACACGCCCTGCTTCATCTCCCTTATGGTTTGGTCTGTCTTTCTCGCCGCTAGTCTGATTAATGACTGTGTTTTTAAGTAGAGATCAGTACCCAGAGAATTCTTTCTCACGCTATAATGGATGAAGATTTTAGAGAGAAAGAAGAGAAAAAAAGGGAAAAAATCTAATAAGAAAATGACATTGGTCAAAACATTCTTTTTAAAAACAGGATAAGAAAATATAATGCAAAGGTTGCCACATCAGATAATTTTAAATATTTCTGATCATCTTTCATTTCTGTTACATCATTTGGCACTTCTTAATTACGTTTTTTTGTAAAGTAAATTGAAAATAAAATTTAGCCGCTTATAGATTAAAAGTGAGAAATTATCCAAAGGGAGTAATTTTGATGAATGTATGTATGTATGTACTTATGTCCTTACTCTCCTGTTTTTGACCTCACATATTTTGGTGTAACTTTTTTTCTACTGAACAAATTTTCGAAATTTTTTTTTCAAAATATAGCTAATGAAGTGTTCTATCCAACTATATTGCCTGTTTGGAATTTAGTTGCGAAGGGAATTAGTGGTGGGGGTTTGAATGTGTCTCGATTCATGAAATTTTGGGCTTAAGAATATATTCAATCATTACCGTGGTGGAATATTAAGAAAGGCAGTGTCCATATGAGCAAAGGCACAAGTTATTCTCTGCCTCCCCCTCTCTGCCTTCTCTCGCTCTCTCCCTATTTCCGTCCACATTGCTTTGTTGCTTATGATTAGTCCAATTTAACGTGTCTTTAAGAACTACTAGATTATTTGGGCATCGTTCAGTCCAAATGCTCATCAAAAATCTTAACAAATTTCCCCCAAGAAAATCCTGCATTTTTTAAAAAATTCTTACTAGGGCTGTGACATTCTTTTCAAAAAAGATCATACCTATCACAGTCCTAGTCATTAGGACTTTGACAAGAATATCTTTTAATAAGAACAATGTCATAAATAACTACAGAATTAAAGGAAATGTTAAAGTTACAGGTAAAACTGGTCTTTACTTGACTATTTTTACTTGACTGCGATTTTACCATTTCCTTTAATTTGCAAAGTAGAATGACTCATTTAGAAAGACGAGGGATCCATTTCAAATGTCGAGTAACCCATTCTGAAGTACGAGTGAACCACTCGGAAGTACTAGTGACCCATTCACAAAGTTGAGTGACCCACTTGTACTTCTGAGTGACCCATTCAGAAGTACGAGTGACCCATTCGGAAGTACGAATGACTCATTCACTAAGTTGAGTGACCTATTTTGAAAGTTCATTAATTTTTTACTTCACAAATTTCAATTAAAAATAAGTTTATATTGAAGTTGATTGATCCTTTTTGAATTTGAAATGGTGTATAAATCAAAATGGTATTTTTTCTCTCTCCCCACCATGGTCGTGATCACTTTAACCCTCTGCATCTCATTTTTCGCATTTCCCAGCCTTTTAGCCTTGTTACTATCAAATAAATCTTTAATTATTTATCTAGGCGGCCATATTCCTGTATATGCATGTCGTAACAATTAGGGAGTTACCCTTAACAGCAGAAAGGAATGCAATTGGTCTAAATAATCTATATTGTGTTATTCAAGAATCTAGGTGTACACACACAAAAAAAAATATTTAACAAAAATGATTGCTCTCGGCATTAAATAACCCAGAAAGGGAAAAAGTCATACGTTTTCTCAAGCTATGGATTGAATGATAAATATTGTGTTATTTAAAAAGCAAATGTCATATTTAGCTAAAGTGATTGGTCTCGCCATTAAATGACCAAAAATGGTTGATGTGGATTAAATAAAATATATTGTGCTATTCAAAAAGAAAATGGCATATGGGAAAAAAAGCATTTAACTAAAGTAATTGGTTTCGCCATTAAATGACTAAAAATGGTTGATATGGATTAAATAAAATAAATTGCGTCATTCAAAAAACTAGGTTTGGGCAAAACGAACGGTTATAAAAATGATTGATATCGGCATTAAATGACCTAAATGGATGACATAGATTGAATAGTATATATTATGTAATACAAAATCTAGGTGTTGAAAAACAGAATGGCTATAAAATTATTGCTTCCGGCATAAGGCATTGATTTAGGGTTATTTGTGTTTAACGGAATGTCGAATGTCGTCATTAAATGACTTAAAATGGTTGATATGCCTACAAAAGTCAAAATAAATAAACAAACATCAGATCAATCTCACCTACTCCCTCTAGTTTCCTTCATCTATTTTTCTATTATTTACCAAGAATTATATATATTTATACATACAAATTCATATACACACATTCATATACACACATTCATATACACACATTCATATACACACATTCATATACACACATTCATATATACACACATTCATATATACACCCCCCATATACACACACACCCACCATATACACACACACCCATATACATATTCACACATTCATATACATATTCACACATTCATATACACACATATTTATTTACATATATACTTGTATAAATATAAACATATACATGTATAAATATAAACATATACATGTATAAATATAAACATATACATGTATAAATATATACAAAATTCTCATTTTTCTTCATTCGTTCATTTTTCTTTTTTAATATAGAAAAAAAACAAGTAATTCTTTTCTATTTACTAAAGAACATAAGCCGATTTCTACCTTGATTTATTTTGTATTAAGATATTTCCTTGATTTTTTTCTATGGAAGGCAATACAGAGGCAGACTGTTTTATTTTTCAGATCTGATCCGAGGTTTCTTTTGCCGAAACAACAAACGCAATCTACAAGTTTTATTTTAATTTTTTTATCTCTACGTCCCACACAAAGACACAAAGAGTTGTACACAAAAAATACAACCCACCCAGGGATATGGACGCACATGCGGGGGAAGAGACATATTCAGAGAGACATATGCACGAACATAAAGACAGGAACAGGCTCATAAAGACACGGACACACGCCTGGGGAAACGGATGCACACACACACACACGGGGACGTGGATGCACAAAAACACGCACACACATGGGGACACAGACGCACGGACGAGGACATGGACGTGACACGGACGGACTCACGCACACAGGAACATGGACACACCCACACACAGATACACGTATGCACTCACTTACACAAGGACACGGACACACAAACACACACACAGGCACACACACACACGCACTCACGTAATGCAAGGACAAACATACACACACACACGCACTCACATAATGCACGGACAAACATACAGACAAACACACACACACACAATGACACGAGCGCATATACAGGTAAACACATACAGAAATATATATATGGATATAGATGAAACATGCTTAGACATCCATACACAACGCGTGTGTATATATAAATATATAATATATATA